>CAUYSK010079423.1:0-55116 GCA_963575035.1 Avahi laniger | reverse complement strand
CAGCAACCTCAAACTCCTGGGCTCAAGCGATCCTCCTGCCTCAGCCTCCCGAGTAGCTGGGACTACAGGCATGCGCCACCATGCCCGGCTAATTTTTTTCTATATATTTTTAGTTGTCCAATTAATTTCTTTCTATTTTTAGTAGAGATGGAGTCTCGCTCTTGCTCAAGCTGGTTTCGAACTCCTGAGCTCAAACAATCCGCCCGCCTTGGCCTCCCAGAGAGCTAGGATTACAGGCGTGAGCCACCATGCCTGGCCAGGTCCTTTGTTTTTTTAAGAGATGCCTTCTCACTCTGTCACCCAGGGTGGAGTGAAATGACACAATCATAGATCACTGCAGCCTCGAACTCCTAGGCCCAAGCAATCCTCCCACCTCAGCCTCCTGAGTAGCTGGGACTACAGGTGCATGCCACCCTGCCTGACTAATTTTTTAAAAAACATTTTTCATAGAAATGGGGTCTTGCTATGTTACCCAGTCTGGTCTCAAACTCCTGGCCTCAAACAATCTTCCTGCCTTGACTTCCCAAAGTGCTGGGATTATAGACATGAGGCACCACGCACAGCTTCATTTAGTCTTTTTAAAACAAGAGTCTTTTCTAGTGTATGTCACTTTCTCATTTAGGGTTCTTCTTTAAGGTTGTAGAATTCTTCAGTCTTCATTCTTGATTGCTCTTCTGTCATCCACTGCATATAGTGCTGACTTGGGTTTCTCTGACTTAGTCTCTGCCACATACAGAATGTTGGGTAAACAAATGTATTAGATATCAGGGATGTCTCTGCTTAAAGAAACCTTTCGTGGATAATTTTGAAGTAAGAATTATCATTTCCTGATTTAGTGTTATTTTAAGTTAGTTTTATAGATCTTAAAGCACAATATATCTGTCAATATAGAACATATTCCTATAGCTATGTTTTTGAAAAATATTTTTAGATTTTGATAGATATTTTGTCTCATCATATATATAACTTTAGGATAATACTTCTTAGGTATCTTTTAACAATATGTAGTAAAAGACCATGTGTTGTAAAAAATCTTTTCAAGGTTCTCGTTCATGTTTTCCCACACAGTATCCCTTCCATAGAGTCCATGTTAAAAAAAATTTATTTTAGAGCCAAGTATGGTGGTTTGCTCCTGTAATCCCAGAAACTCAGGAGGCTGAGACGGGAGGATCACTTGAGGCCAGGAGTTCAAGACTAGTCTGGGCAACATAGTGAGACCCTGTCTCTACAGAAGAAAAATGAAAAAAATTAGCTGAGTATAGTGTTGCTCATCTATAGTCCCAGCTACTTGGGAGGCTAAGGCAGGAGAATCACTTTAGTCTAGGAGTTCAAGGATGCAATGAGCTGTGATCTTGCCACTGTACTACAGCCTGGGCAACACAGTGAGACCCCATCTCTTTAAAAAAAAAATTATTTTAGAACTCAGTGCTGAGAAAAGATTTGATCTTACTGAGGTACTGATACACTTATTCCTTTCCGATAATGACAACTATACAATTGTTGCTGTTTCCCTTCTTGCTTTGGCTGCTGGAAAAATCAGACAAATTTTAAGTCCATTCCCTTTTTTTTGGAGACAGAGTCTCACTCTGGTGCCTGGGCTAGAGTGCTGTGGTGTCAGCCTAGCTCATAGCAACCTCAAACTCCTGGACTCAAGCAATCCTCCTTCCTCAGCCTCCTGAGGCGCTAGGACTACAGGTGCATGCCACCGCACCCAGCTAATTTTTTCTATTTTTAGTAGAAATGGGGTCTCACTGTCGCTCAGGCTAGTCTTGAACTCCTGAACTCAAGTGATACTCCCGCCTCAGCCTCTCAGGATGCTAGGATTACAGGCATGAGTCACCACACCGAGCCTTAAGTCCATTCTTGTTAGACCTTTAACCCATGTGATTGACATTTTTTTCTTTTTCTTGGTCCTGATTTTCTAATCTACTTTAATGTTATTTCATTGTATGTGATTTTGCCGTAAGATGTCACAAATCTTTTGTGAAATGAGGTATAAAAGAATGAATATAAACAAAAAATCTAATCTAGTTTAAAACTAAATATATATAAGTTTCAAACAATGTATATAGATTGCAGTAAGTACTGTTGACAAATTGACCAGTCAGCCAACCGAATACAAATTTGGGAGGGCTGTTATTAAAGGGAGTGTGCATGCTAGAGCTTCTAGGTCAGAGGACTAGCTGGTGCCTCACTGGGTTTCTAGTCACTTTCATTGAATGCTGCCTTTCTCACTTTCTCCCTTGGCATAATTGCTTTGCTTAGCTATTATTCTGCTTACCTCTTTTCTGCTTTAAAACAAGACGCACCACAGTGTGTGGGGTTGGACAAAGTAATTACTTACTCCATCTAGTTTGGGCATTGATCTCAGATTGTAAGGCTTTGGGGAACATTTTAGGGTAAGTTGCTGAAACAGAGCCGGATGAATTGCAGATCTGGATATTCATAAGGAATCTACCAAAGAATTATGTCTTATCATTGATCTCATTTTTAAGTACTCACTCCACAGAGTTTGTTTGATGGCTCCAATCTTCTTTCCATTCTGGAAGCTTCCTGAAAGAGCTAATTTCTCAGAAAGCCTCCAAGAGATCTTTTCTGTTCTAAGTACCACTTTGCCCTGCCCATGTCAGAATTGTTTTATTTTTGGCCCAAAGTGCTTCTGAAGCTTCATACCAACAGAAGTGGGTTTCAAGCTGTTTGTCTGAATCAGCTGTGAAGTCTCTCCCTGCTCTATCAAAAGTGGTGTAGCAATATTTATTCCTTCTCACTGTTGCAGGAAAAGTTCCTTCTAAATTGGCTGAGGGATGTGCCTCTTAGGAAGCCTTCTTCACATCTCTTCTCCTTCACAACCTTAAATAACTTACGACATAAGACACTCCAGATCTGCTGTATGGGATTACATAGGATCTTACCTAATATAATTAAAGAGCTACCATTCATTTCTACTCCTCCTTTGCTTCCCTTAAATATTGGGAGAGAAGCAAGCTTCCCAAAACCTCTGGCAAGCAGTGTAGAAGCAGAAACTCTGTCCTACGAGATCTACCTGTAACTCTTCCAAATGAGATGCCGGAATGGCAGGCCCCGTTCTCCTGGGCCCCATTACTAAGGGGCTTCCAGTGCCAGCATGCCATTCTGCTGGCAGCAGCTCTGCTTGCCCAAGAGGCGACGTGTATTTGAATAACCCTGAAATCAGGCAGGAACTGCGTGACAAAAATATCAATCCAGAGACACAACTAAGGTGGAAATGGCCAAAGTGTGTTTTGGCTGGCACTTTGTTTATTTACTTATTTTCCAGTAAATCTATAGGAGTACCATTTCTAAAATTGCATGGATATTTCCTGGAAAAACTTAAGCACTCATTTAGCAGTGTTTCGTTTTTCCTTGTAGAGAGTAGATGGTTGGTTGTCCATCTTGCCAAGAAGTAGTGATAGAGCCCCTAGGACATTTCTTGGCCCTAGAGCAGCTATAAAGGAGGAAGGGGAAGCCAAGGTGTCCTCTGGAGAGGGCCTAGCACTTCTGGATATCATTTTCTCACCTTCACAAGGTAGCAGTTGTGTTGAAATGCTGTAAAGAGCTTTGGAATCAACCTGATTGAGGGTTTGAATTCCCTACTCAGGCACTTACCAGCTGTGTGACCTTGATGAAGAAAGTTTATTTATCATCTCTGAGGTTTGGTTCCCGTGTATATAAAGTAGGGTTATCAATGCCAGTTTACAGTGTTTTTCTGAGTGTTAAATTAGATAACACATGCAAAACATCTTGCCCAGGGCCTTGTTACATACTAGGCACTAAGTAGATACCTAGTTTTCTTTACCAAGTCAGCCTCCTCTAGTTATGAACTCTTATTAATAACATCCGAAGTGAAAGGTCAGACTAATGTCTTTCAAAATGTAATTTCCGCATTTAAAAAAAATATTTTTAACGGTTTTAGTAAGGTATAATTGATGTATTTTAGACTGCATATATTTAAAATGTGTAATTTTATGAACTTTGAGATATGTATACATTTGTGAAAGTATCACCACAATCAAGATAGTGAACATATCCTTCACCACTGAGTTTCCTTGTGTCCATTTGTAATCCTTTCTTCCCATGCCCAGGCAACCACTAATTTGCTTTTTGTTGCTGTAGATTTGTTTGCATTTTCTAGAATTTTATGTCAATGGAATTCAACAGTATTTTCTCTTTACTTCACATAGTGTTTTTGACATTCATCATGCTATGGCATGATTCAATAATTTGTTCCTTTTTAACATTGAGTAGTCTTTGCTGTATGGATATACCACAGTTTGTTTATCCATTTACTTGCTGATGGATATTTGGTTTTTTTTCCAGTTTTTGGCTGTTGTGAATAAACGCCTGTGAGCATTCAAGTATAAGTCTTCACATGGATGTATGCTTTCATTTCTCTTGGGTAAACACCTGGGAGTAATATAGCTGGGTCATTTGTTAAGTGTGTATGTTAACTTTTTAAGAAAGTGCCCAACTGTTTTCCAAAGTGGTTGTATTATTTTACATTCTCAGAGCAGTGTGGGAGAATTTCAGCTACTCCACATCCTCGACAACACTTGTAATTGTCCATCTTTTTGGTTATAGACATCTTATTGGATGTGGAGTTATATTAACATTTATGGTTTTAATTTGCATTTCCCTAATGATTAATGATGTTGAGCATCTTTTCATGTACTTATTTTCTACCCATACATCATCTTTGCCCAATTTTTTGTTTCTCTTATTAAGTTGAAAGAGTTCTTTGTATACTCTAGTTATGAGTCCTTTGTCAGATATGTTTTGCAAATAGTTTCTCCCAATGAGAAAATTTTCTGTGACTTATCTTTTCATTTTTGTCTTTTGAAAAAGCAAACATTTTTATTTTGATGAAGTCCCCTACTTTTTTGTTAAGGTTGGTCTTTATTTACAGATATATTGGCAAAGGGGCAGTTTAACAGAGCGTTGCAGTTGATGCTGCCCATTTAAAAAATACATCTTAATATCCATCTGATTAGTGGTCCAGAGAAACACTGAAAATGCATAAACAGTTCCACTGATGAAGGAAACAGTGCTAAGGCTCATGTCTGAAGCATCTTCTTTCCCCTGACTGCTGTTGCTTGAAGAATATACATACCAATGGTGTGAGATTTGTACATTTACTTATTTTTTGAGAAGCGAGAACATGTTTAAACAGCTCGCTTAGCTTCTACAATTCATTCTTTTTGTCATCTTTCTTCATTTTCTCATCACCTTCACTTAATGCTGCTTGATGTGGATTTTATTAACCCAATGAGTCATAGCCTTGGTGAAGAAGTTCTCTTGCTTTACTCCTTATTCTTTAAACAGAAGTTCTGTCTTCAGTGAACTAACTCTCCTTTTTTCTTATTTTCTTTTTAGTTGCCTCTGGCACTTTCTTATTCAGGCCAGATAAGGAGCCACACAGCTTGGCATCTCTAGCAGCTCAGGCCAGGCAGCACAAGATGCAGACAAGGGGCTACAGCCTCTGGACAGGGTAGTCATCTACTGTTAATTGAGGAAGTATCCTGAAAATGTATTAAGTAACCCTTTTCTATGTAAAAGAAGTTTCTGGAATCTTATCTCAGATCTTTTGATTTTTATTTATTTACCTTTCTGTTTTGGTTTACTTGTTTTAAACATTTTATTTTGTATTAATTATAGATTCACAGGAAGTTGTTTTAAAAACGTACAGAGATGTCTTATGTACCCTCCACCCCTCTTCCCCAATGTTAGCATCTTGCATAACTTCAGTACATATCAACATCATGAAATTGACATTGGTACAATCCACTGCCTTTATTCAGATTTCACCAGTTATACATGGACTTGTGTATGTGGGTGTGCATGCAGTTCTCTGCAGTTTTGTCACACATGTAGCTTCCTGTGAATACTACCACAGTCGAGATGCAGAATTATTCCATCACTACAAGTCTCCCTCGTGGTACCCTTTAGAATCATTCATACCCCCTCTTCCACTCCCAAATCCTAACCCCTGGCAGCCACTAATCTGTTTTCTATCTGTATAATTATATTATTTCAAGAATATTCTATAAATGGGATCATAACAATATATAGTCTTTTGAAATTGGCTTTTTAACTAAACATAATTCTCTGGAGGTCTATTCAATTTATTTCACATATAAGTTGTTCATTCCTTTTTATTGCTCAGTAATGTTCCCTGGTGTGGATGTTCCACAGTTTCTTTAACTATTCACCCACAGAAGGACATTTGGGTTGTTTCTAGTTTGGAGCTGTTATGAATAAAGCTGCAATGAACATTTATGTACAGGTTTTCATCCAAACCTAAGTTTTCATTTTTCTGGGATAAAGTCCAAGAGTTCAATTGCTAGGTCATATCATAAGTGCATTTTTAATTTTGGAAGAAACTGCCAAACTGTTTTTTAGAGTGGCTGTACTATTTTACATTCCTATCGGCAATATATGTGTGATCCGGTTTCCTTGCATCCTTAGTAACATTTGGTGTTGTTACTTTTTTTTATTTTAGCCATTCTGTTAGATGTGCAGTGATATCTCATTTTAGTTTTAATTTTTGTTTCCCTTATGACTAATGATATTGAATGTATTTTTCTTGTGCTTATTTTCCATGTGTATATCTTCTTTGGTGAAATGTCTGTTCATGTCTTTTGCCGATTTTCTAAATGTATTGTTTATTTTTTTACTGTTAAATTTCGAGAATTCTTTATATAGTCTAGATGCTAGTTCTTTGGTAGATATGTATTTTGCAAATGTATTTTCCTAGTCTTTAATTTGCCTTTTCATCCTCTTATAGGGTCTTTGGCAGAGCAGAAGTTTTTATTTTATTTATTTATTTTTTGAGACAGAGTCTTGCTCTGTTGCCTGGGCTAGAGTGCTATGGTGTCAACCTAGCTCACAGCACCCTCAAATTCCTGGGCTCCAGAGATCCTCATGCCTCAGCCTGCCAAGTAGCTGGGACTAGAGGCACATACCACCATGCCCAGCTAATTTTTTTCTATTTTTAGTAGAGATGGGGTCTCGTTCATGCTCAGGCTGGTCTCTAATTCCTGACCTCAAGCGATCCTCCCACCTCAGCCTCCCAGAGTGCTAGGATTACAGACATGAGCCACCATGCCCCACCAAAAGTTTTTAATTTCTATGAGGTCCAGTATTATCAATTTTTCCTTTTTGGGTTGTGCTTTGGCATTAAATCTTAGAACTCTTCACTTAGTTCTAGGTCTTGAAGATTTTCTTCTTTTTTTTTTATGGTCCTATGTTTTATATCTAAGTCTTTGATCTATTGTGAGGTAATTTTTGTAATAAAGTGTGAAACTTATGTCAAGGCTCTTTTTTTTTTTTGCATATGGAGTCTAATTGTTTCAGCATCTTTGTTGAAAAGGCTGTCTTTCCTTCTTTGACTTAATATCAGGAAGAATGATTCCTCCCACTTTATTCTTTTTCAGAATTGAGCTATTCTAGATCCTTTGCCTTTCCATATAAACTTGAGAATAAGTTTGTCTTTGTCTACATAAAATCTTCCTGAGATTTTGAGAGCAATTGTATTAAACCTATTGATCTATTAGGTCTGTTAGTCTGTTTTGCATTGCTATAAATAAAATACCTGGGGCTGAGTAATTTATAAAGAAAAGAGGTTTATTTGGGTCATGGTTCTGCAGGCTGTACAAGAAGCATCACACCAGCATCTGCTTCTGGTGAGGGCTTCAGGGAGCTTCCAATCAAAGTAGAAGGTGAAGGGGGGGCAAGTATGTCATATGACAAGAGAGGGAGAAGGAGGGACCAGGCTCCTTTAAACAACTAGCCCTCATGTGAACTAATAAAGCGAGAACTCACTCGTTATCTTGGGAAGAGCACCAAGTCATTCATGAAGTATCCGCACTCATGACCCAAACACCTCCCACCAGGCCTCACCTCCAACACCAGGGATCAAATCCAAACATGAGATTGGAGGGGCCAAATATCCAAATCATATCAGGGACAATTGACATCTCTACAATGTTGAGTCTTTCAATCCATGAACATGGTAAATCTCCTGGTTATTTAGATTGTCTTTGATTTCTTTCATCAGCATTTTGTGATTTTTAGCATAGAAATCTTGTACATGTATTGTTAGACTTATACCTAAGTATTTCATTTTCTTTGGCACTATTGTAAATGGTATGGTGTTTTTCATTTTGGTTTCCACATAGTTGTCATCTCAGGGTTTTTTGTGCAGAACTGTGGTTGGATATTGAGAGGTTTTCATGTTCACAAAGGAGAGAGGAGCAGTTGGAGTGTGAAGCTTGAGTCACAGGCATTTGAAAACCAAGTATGGAAACGTGGGCATAAGAACACACAGACTTGGAGTCAAATCCCAGCTCTGACACTTACTAGCTTTGTGTCCTTGGGCAAGTCATTTAACCTCTCCAAGCCTATTTCTTCAAATGTCAAAAAGGGAGAATAATATTAATACCTCCTGTGCAAATCTTTTGTAAACTTTTGAGATAATGTAAGTAAATGCTCTGTGCCTAACACAGGTCTCACTATGTCTTAGTTATTACTTCTGGCTACAGTGGACTTACGTCATTCATAGTAAGGATCCACAAGTGAGAGAGGCAAGTGTGCCTACTGCTATGAGTAGCAAACATTTCTTGAACCTCTTCATAGTGCTAATTTTCAAGGATGTGAAGTCTTGACATAGCTGTTGCCCTCAAAAGACTTATGATTTTGTTAGGGAAACATGCTATATGTATAAAAATTCCAGGGCAGGGTATTGCTTGTTAAGTTCCAAATACATGGGGCAGACAGTGAGTGCATCAAAGAATTTTCTCACTCTGGGTTTTGTTGGCTCTTTTGTACCTTGTTCATCGAGGTGGCTTCTGGATGTTGTTGATGAGAGAATGTGTGGAGGTGGGAGGGGGTGTGTACAGATTTAAGGGAAGGGAGTCATGTGGGAATATGTAATTAATTTTTATACTTTCCCCAGTAAACCATCGACCCTTTTTATGATGTCATGAGGGATTCCTTAATTTTGCAGCTGCTTCCTGATTACGTCAGAGAGGAGCCTTTCACCCCACAGCCTGGGGCTGCACTCATACAAGAATTGGAAACAAATGAAGTGCTGAATATCTAATGGCTTCCACAGGGAGAGCCAATTCAGACTTCCCAGGCCTCCTCATGCTAGGTCTTCCTCAAGTATTTCTGACCCCCTGAAGTGTCTTTGCTCTAAAAAGACAGGACTTGGCCCAGAGCCAAGTGGGTGGGAGCCTGGGGACCCTTGACACATACCTGCCTCCCTCCAGGTGTTGTGCAATCCTGAGTTTCTGCCCCTTTCTTGGATCCCATTTGGTGAGTGTTACCCTTCTTGAGTTCTCAGGATCCTCTGGAACCTGCCAAAAGTATCAGTGAGAGTCCTTGACCTGTTCCAGCAGTCTTAACCCCTCCCTCCCTCCCCAACCAACACTATCTCTACCTTTTCTTGGGTTTCTTTCTGTAGCATTTTCATATCTGTGTACTTCCTTTTATTCCCTCTTCTGCCTCTCTTGTAAGAAAGATGTTATACTTGGCATTATAAACTTTATGAAGTGTTCTACATATAATTTCTCTTAATTCAAACAAGTTCATGCTCTCTTAGCTTCCTAACTGGTCTCCTTCACTGTTACCTTTTTCCAATTATCCTACTATGTCCTAAATGCTTTAGCTACATTAATCTTCATAAAATACTCACCATTGCTTCACTCAAAAACCTTGAGTGAGTGCCCCCTCACTGTCTGTTTGAATCAAGTCTGTATTCCTTTTTCTGGCATTCCAAGCCCTATACTTTGTGGTCCCAGCCACACATCAGGCAGAGTACAAAGCATGCAGTACCTGCAAACCTCGTGTAGTGCACGCAGTCTCTCTTGCATCTGCCAATTCCATCTTTGTTCATCTTTTCCAGTCCGGCTCAGAAATGGTCTCTTCCACGAAACCTCTGATACATGCTAACTGAAATGATTTTCTTTCCCTCGTAACAGAAAGCATCTTACTTCTATCTTCCTTGTGACGTGTTATACATGTCTTATTTGTGTTCTTCCTGTCTTCCTTTTTAGATTATCATCTTCTCGCAGACAGGATTTTGTTTTTCTTTATATACTCCACAATTGGGTGCCCAATAAATGGTTTTAGAATTAGTGAGAGAGGTCACTTTGTTAGGAGGTTGGGATTTCCTTTGCCCACACATCGCCCTACTTTCAGAAGAGCTCTAGAAGAAGCCAGAGTTTTATAGTCCTGGAAAATCCAAAGGGAGCAGCAAGCATGACAGTAAGGACTCCTAGGGAGGAAACATTGCTTTCCACGTTCTTTTGTCTTGTCCTGGCCGTACCTGTTTGGGGATATGTTAATGGGTTGCCTTACACCCAGTCAGCCTAGCTCTTTTTTGCCATTGTGCATGAATAATTTGCTTGGGCATATTGGCGCCTTATTCTTCTAACTCATTCATTCTGCTCCTCAGGGAATAAAGTGATGCCCTGAGGGCAAGACATCTCTGCTTTTGCTCTGAGATTTCGTTTTTGTCTGGTTCCTATACAGTGACTGCTTCCTCTACCTCCTCTTCAGCCAGCAGCTGCCACAGGGAACTCTGTGGCTCAAGCAGCAGCAGTCAAAAGATGCTCTCTCACTGCCCACTTCCTGTAGACAAGGAGGTTTTGATGGGCTGCTCAGGAACTGTGCCAGCACTGTGTCTGACTGGTAACTGACTCATGAGAAAAGCAGCCTTATGTCTGAAAGATAAGAGCCAGCAAATGGCCTCCAGGTGGTGTTAGTTTGGAGGTGACTGACCATTCATTTCCTCTCTTTGGGAGGAGATGGTGGGGAGGGAATCAGTGAATATGTGATCTTGTCTGCATTTTTCTCTAGCCATTAGTGAAGCAGCCAAGCAGATAGTTGATTCTCTCTGCTAGTGGACCCCCATGCCCTCTGAATCCCTCGTGTTGCTGTCAGGGCATCAGACTTATGTGTCATCCATCCTGTGTCTTCTCTTCATTACTCTTCTCATCCTCTTGCCAGGAAGCAGACTGTGTGCAACAAGCAAACTCTGCTAGTTCCATTGCTGCCAGATTTTTTTGTAACCAACCAAACTCCATCCCACGGATACTGGTTTCCTCCAAATCTCTCAGGGACAAAAACTCAGTACCCTGTCCTGGGAGTTAATCAGAAGCTATGTTTCTGAACTCTCATCCCTTGGCTGGCTTAGAGGGTCCAGGCAGGTGGGCCTCCCTCCCCTCCCTTCCCCTCCCCTCCCCTTCCCTCTCCACCCCTCCTGCCTCACTCCCATTTCCTGCAGGAGGATGCTTTGCCATCCTGGAGCCATCAGGCACAGCTTTGCTTTGGCAGCACCATCGCACACACACTGGTGGGAGAGGGGACGTGTTTATCACTTTTCCTGGAGATTATCTGTTTAAGCACTTCTCTGACAGTTACAATAACAAGGGCAGTGTGTTGTGTTTCCCAGCAGAAGGACACTTGCTGTTGAAAGATGTATAGCACTAATTAGAAATACATAACATCCGGCCACATGGCAACCTTCTCCTGGCCGCTCCATTTCCTGATTTCATGCAACTTTGACGACAGTTGGTTTATGTTTTCCATGAATATGTTCTCAGAAAAATGAAAAAGTCTCCCTGTTACAGAGGAGCGAGAAGAATATTTCTGTCTGAGCAGGTATTTGGCCACAGGAATACTGGGTGCTGTGGTCACCTGCCCACATGTGGGAAGGGGATGAACCAAGTTCAGACCTCAGGTGACTTTCTTGGTAAGAAATATTTCTGTCTGACTGACTTAGTCAAAACCATTACCCTGAACCCTTGAGCAAGCCTGCTTTTGGAAAGAAGGGGAAAGGCTATTTCACAATGTTAATGAGTTCCTCAGCTCATGTCAGGCTCCTGCTACCTGACACAAAGCCAGAGGAACCTAGTCAAATACCAAAGCAAACAATGCCTTTTCCTCCCCACCCCCACCCCCACCCCCATCACTTGTTGGCTTGAACCAGCTGAACTCTAGGTATATATATATATATATATGGGCATTTGTCAGACTAGGTCGAGGTTCCTAGGTCTAGCCCTAAAGCTTGTGGACTCTGGGAATCTACATGCTGTTTTCCTACCCACTTGTATAATGCTGAGTACTCTTAAGGAGTGGTATCTTATGACTTCTAGCCCTTGGAAGCCTATGTGAGGCAAAGAGCATCCCATGAAGGTACCATCCACTTAATACATTTCTCGCTCAAGGCACTAGGTTCAAATTGCCACGGTTACTTGGGTAAATAACGACTTTCTTCACCCTATAAAAAGGTCCTAAGGTTGCAGAGACCATGTTTTATTTGTAATTATGCACTCCATGATAACTAGTACAGGGCCTAGCACATTATTGATGTTCCATATGTGCTGTGGTACCACTGACCCATGGAAAAAGACAGACCTTCCAGAAAATACTCCAGATAACATGGTCA
This sequence comes from Avahi laniger, assembly GCA_963575035.1. Taxonomy (NCBI): domain Eukaryota; kingdom Metazoa; phylum Chordata; class Mammalia; order Primates; family Indriidae; genus Avahi; species Avahi laniger. Next base: position 42,650 of record CAUYSK010079423.1, on the reverse strand, counting down.
GTCAGAGGGCTGACCAAGACCCAGACATTCTGACCCCCTAGATAGCTTGTCATATCTCCACCTGCTTGATCAGGGCAGAGCAACTTACTGGTTTGTGCACACAAACCAGCAGTGCTACCAGGCCTTTCTTCAGGAGGGGGTTGGAGGGATTGGGGTGACATAACCATGACCAAGAACAGAGCAGTTGTGAAGCTGCCTTCTTTTTGCTCTGAGAGGTAGTTGAGCCCTTCCAGACATATACCAAAGAAGCTCCAAGTGTTGCCACCCTACCTGGTCCCCAGACCTTATTGCAGGAGGCTTTAAAAAAAAAGAGCCTACCTGGACTCTCCAGAGGCCACAAATATCACTGTTCTTAAGTAGTTCTTTCTTCTCCTTTAGCCCTAGCCCCCTACCTGAACTCTGAGAAACCGTCAAGCCTGGAGTTGCTGTTTGTTGTAAAAATAGAAATAAGCTTGGTGAAAGAAATCTTCCTCTCCCCATCTTGTCCTTGTCCAAGCTAATGAGAGTGTCTTTTTAAAGCCTTGTGCTTTTCAAAATGCCAGTCTCTTAGAGTTAAGACACCCCCTCCATCCCTTGTAGCCTTCTGTGTGCAGGTAACTTTTGCCTAAGATACCCAGTTGTTGAAGGGCACTAATGTTTGGTCAGTGTGTCAACCACCAAGATCCATTGGTCCTCTCCCAGCTTCCTCTGTCCTGGACTTACTCCTTCATTCTGGGCTTTGTTGCTAATTAGAGGCAAGCTGCTGGCAGTGCTTGGCAGAGGCCTGGCCTGAGCTACAACCGTACTGACAGTGCTACTGCCTATGGAGAGAGAGTTGGGAAAGAGTTGGCATCTTTTTTGGGGACGGCTTACACATCTTCCTCCTCCCTGCTTTTCCTTCTCCCGCCTTTTGATTCTTGGACTCTTGTTTTCTTTCTCTCCAACATAGGTTTAGGGTCTTACCAGGAGAAGAATGAGAGTGGTGATCTGTTCTAATCACATAGATTATGACCACTTCCATACTGCCTGCCACAGTTGAGTTGAAAAATTAGAGGTTGACATTTGAGACCAGTAGGCATCTGGAAGATGGCAGGAAAGCCACAATAGAAGAATTGCTACACTGATGCTATTCATATGTTGGGCGCTTCTAAGCAGCAGCTTGATCCTTCTTCCCAGGACTTTTAAAAGTGGTTTGGGGCTGGCTTGGTATACTCCAGTCATACTTGCTCCTGGGTGAAGGAATACTGTGTAACATCTCCTGGAGTTCAATTAGGCTCCATTGACAAAATTAGAGATTTAGAGAGAGAACCCACAAGCGCTCTCCCCTTGGCTATTGAGGTTAAAATGCAGGCAAGGACAAAGATCAAACATGTGGCTAATTATCCTTTTAACACTTGGAGATTCTCAGAGCTCTCCTGTATTACAGAGAGCATTAACAGATTAGCTGCTGCCACAGATAGTGAGCTTGGCCCTGATTTCATCTCCTGTGGGTACTGGGAATCTTCTCTGAAGCTGCAGGTTGGACTGCTGCCGTCTGTTTGTCACTGATTCCTCTCAAGTCCAGATGTACTGGCTATCGGAAAAGGCCCCAACCAAAGAGTAGGTACAGGCAGGGATTTGGGAGTGTGTTATGTAGCTCCCACCAAAGAATAAATCTACCTGTGGCTCCTTTCAGGGACCTGTAGCCAGAGAGAAACTAGCCAGGCTGAAAAAGTGAGGGAAAGTGGGTACTGGTATTGGGAGTCAGATTTATTTTTTAATTAAGAGGAAAAAAACTTGTGAAAACAAAAGCTAACACTGATAAAGTGTTTATTATATGCCAAGCATTGTTCTGTATAAAATGAACTCATTCAGGTGAAAATAGGTTATTTGTGTCATGTGTGTTCTTTTAGGAAGAGGAACATAGAGGAGGTAAGGATGGAAACAAAGTTTGGTGATTCAAGAAGATAATTTTTTAATTTATATTTTTCTGATCTTAATTGATGATTGTACTCCTGCTTACTGTACAATTAGAGAGACTGAGTTAATTACATCTTGAGTTCTTGTTACTGCAGCTTTACATTATCAGTAGCCAGCTAAAGGCAGAGACCCTGCAGCTCTGGCTCACACCGCTCACCTTGAGGTAACTGGTCCAGGAGAAGCGATGTGCTGCAGAGCTGACGCAGGTGATCCGTATTATGTTATCAGCGCTTCTCCGTGTTGCCAGAGTGTGTGGTAAGCGCTCCACGTGCATTCTTATGTAGCCTTACAACCACTCTCTGAGAGGAGTATTATAGTCTTAGGTGAGGAAAAGGAAGCTCAGTAACATGCACACCTTGTAAAGTAGAGAAGAGTAGCCTTTGTCCCCAAGGTATTGATGGAGTTTCATTTGCCTCTCCTCAGACTGCTTCTCAGAGGAGTGTCGCTCTGTGATCCAAGAGCAAGCTGCAGCCCTGGGCTTGGCTATGTTTTCTCTGCTGGTACGGCGCTGCACCTGCTTACTTAAGGAGTCCGCCAAAGGTAAGCAGGAGGGTGCCTGACTGGTGGGCTTTCCAGCTGCCTGGCCCTGTCCAGAAAAGCCTCAGAGTGCCATACTCCTTCTCAGTGTCTTCTCCCTCTTCTCTCCATTCTTCTTCTTCCCAGCATGCTCCTCTTCCTTCTGCCCATGGAACTAGTTGCATCTCCTGTTGTAGTCTGTCTCTAAGGCCCTCTTTCCTTCTTGTGAAAATATTCTCTCCCTCTTTTCTCCTTTAGTAGTTAGGATTTTCACTTCACCTATGAGCTGCTGTGGGTTCCTGCATCTTTAAAACATCAGAACATACTTGATGTTGTGTTTTTTGCCCTTTATCTCTGTGTCCCTCTTTGTCTGGTACCTGGTGGGTGTTATAACCAGCGTGGACTGGCCATCTTGGGAGACTCACTGGACTGGAGCAGGTGCTATTTTTAGCCCTTGGGTTGAGGTAGTATCCCATATCCTTTAAGACTGCCCTGACAATTCTAAGCCTGATGGCTGTAGCGCGTGTAGCGTGTAAGGTAGGGCAGAAGGTCACACCTTTCTTTCAGCTCCTAGGTCAATACTGGTGGGCAATGTGGCCCCTCCGTCACCCCTTGCCACACCAGGAGGTGTGAATGCCTCTAGCCTCTGGGTGCCTTTTTTCAGGGACTGGGGAACAATTTTTTATTTTGAAATAATTTCAGATTTACAGAACAGTTGCAAGATTAGTAACATTTTTATAATACCATGTGACTTTAAGTTCTCTTTCTTTCCACACACATACATATATTTAAGCTTATTATTATTTTTCTTCTGAACCATTTGATTTTAAGTTGCAGGCACGGTAGCCCTTTATCATCAAATACTTGAGTATTTCCTAATAACAAGGACATTCTCTTATAACAATTAGCAAAATCAGGAAGTCAATACTGATATAGTACTATTATTGAATCTACAGACCTTATTCACATTTTACCAATTGGCCTAATAATGTTCTTTATAGCAAGAAAAAAAATTTTTTTTCTTCTCTAGGATTCAGTCTTGGATCACACATTGCATTTAGATCAGACTCTTTAGTCTCCTTTTATCTGGAATGGTTTTTTGATCTTTCTTTTTCCTTCGTGACCTTAATATTTTTGAAGAGTACATGTCATTTATTTAGTAGAATGTCCCACAATTTGGGTTTCTCTGGTGTTTTCTTATGATTAAATTCAGGTTATGCAGTTTTGGCAGGAACTTTGTTGCCATCTCGGTACTGTGCTGAAGGAAAAGCTAGAAGGGTAGGCTAGAGGACAGAGTAGAGACTTCAGCCAGGTAAAGCAGAAACAGCTATCTTTGGGGGAAGACCCAGTGCACTGGTTCTCTCTTTGTCCTGCTTTTCAGAATCTTCTTAGGTGGTGACACTTGTCCTTGCTTCTGGGCCCAGCTTTCCTGTGGACTTGGTCTCCCTTCCCTAAGAGCTTGCTGCCATCCCAGCACCCCAGGCCTCACTTGGACACCACAGCAGACAAAGGCCCAGTTCTCACCCTTTGCCTCTGCAGCTCAGCTGTCCTCTTCTGAGGATCAGGATGACCAAGATGACATCAAGGTGTCTTCCTTTGTTCCGGACCTGAAGGAACTGCTCCCCAGCGTGAAAGTCTGGTCAGACTGGATGCTCGGCTACCCAGACACCTGGAATCCTCCACCCACATCCCTGGACCTGCCCTCACAGTGAGTTGGCCTGCCCATTCCTTTGGCACTGCTGGCCTTGGCCCACCTGTGTTCCCACAGGTTCCTCGTCCTGCTCTTTGTTTCCTTTTGCCCACAGCCTGCTTATTTCTCTGTTCCCTCTTCATTTGAACTTTAGTTTTTCCCTTCCTTGAACACCCTCCTTGTCCTCTGATGTTTTAGGTTTTTTTGCCTGTTCTTGAACCCTGTTTCTCCTCCTCTTGCGCTCTTTTTCTCTCACTCTGTAGCTTGCTCTTTGTTTTGTTATCTGTTCTTGCTCTTGTTCCCTCATATTGTTCATACTCACAGTCGCTGCAGCTGCCTCTAGAGTCTGGATTTGTGTAGATACGTGTAAGAGAGACTTTGTCTCTGTCTCTTTCTGTCCCTTTTAGTTTTTCTCTGTGCATGTTTCAGGCTCTCTCACTGCTTCTTGTTCAGTCGTGCACACTCCATCTCTGTGCCTCCTCTCGTGGCATGGAAGCATGTGGGATGGGTAAGTGCATGCATATCTCTCTTCTGTTGTTCGCTCATGCCCTGTCTCCTCAGCATGCTCCAGCCCTCATCCGTGTCTCTGTGTGTCAGTGTGGGATCTCCTAGAGCATTTGTCAGAGTGCGGTGTATTGATCTGGAAGTATGTGTGTCTGCTTGGGTGTGCCTATGTAGATCTGTTGATGTTTATATGGCTTTTTTTTAAATTGTGGTAAAAAATATATATAAGAAGGGATTTGAGTGTAGAGAACCACGCGAGAGGGGGAAAAATATATATATATATATAAAACAAAATTTGCCATCTTCACCATTTCTAAGTTTACAGTTTAATGGCATAAATTATATCCACAATGTTGTGTAGCTGTGTATGGCTGTTTGTTTTACCTTTGTCTGTATCATATCTGGGTTGTATCTAACTGCCTGTGTGGATCCATTCGTCTGTGTGTGTCTGTAAGTCTGTGTGTGTCTCAGTGTCTTTCTGTGTCTGAGTGTGAAGGTCTGTGTGTATCTGCCTCTGGGGGCTTGTCTATCTAGGTGTTTTTCAGTGTGCCTGTCCATGTCTGTCTTGTGTTTATGTGTCCATCCATCTGTGGCCACATTTTGTATCCATATGTGTTCATGTGATATGTCCATATCTGTACCTGTGTCTATGCCTGTTTGTGTCTGTGTATCCTTGAGTATGTGTGTCTCTGTGAAGGTTCATGTGTCCCCATAGGGGTTTATTTCAATGTATGTCTCGTCTCCATGTCTCTGTGTCAGTATCTCTGTCTGTGTCTATATTGATTTTGGGTCCATGTCAGTCTGTGATTGCTTTGATCTCATCCATATCTACACGTGACTGTATCCTATGAGAGTATATGTTTCCATATGTTCCTGAGTGTCTGTCTGTGTCCATGTTAGTCTGTAACCTTGTCTTTCTATGTCAGTCTAGATCTTTCTGTTGGAGGTGTGATATGTGTGTCTGCCTGCTTCTCTGCCTCTGTCTCTTTGCCTGCCTTTGTTGTCTGCCTCTGCTGTGTGTGTGTGTGTCTATATCAAGGGTCAGCAAGCTATGGCCAACAAACACTGAGAATGGTTTACAGTTTTAAATGGTTGAAAAAAATAAAAGGACTACTATTTCATGACTTGTGAAAATTATGTGAAAGTCAGATTTCAGTGTCTGTAAAGTTGTATTGGAACATAGCCATGCTTATTTGTTTACACTGTGTCTATAGCTGCTTTCACACTACAATAGCAGAGTTGAGTCGTTGCCACAGAGACTGTGGCTTACAAAGCCTAGAATATTTACTATCCAGCCCGTTACAGAAAAAGCTTGCTGATTCCTGACCGCTATCTATGTTCTCATGTGTCCCATTCTTTGTGTGTGTGTGTTCATATTTGCACAGTAGTGTACATGTGTGTACATTTAAGTTCTGTCTCTGTTCAGCTGTGTTGTTTATCTCTCTCCCTCTTGTTCCCTTTATCTCTCTCATTATCTCTGCCTTTCTCTCCCCACCCCCACCTCTGTATTTCCACTTTCTGTCTCCCTTTTTTTTTTTGTTTGAGACAGAGTCTCACTCTGTTGCCTGGGCTAGAGTGCCATGGCATCAGCCTAGTTCACAGCAACCTCAAACTCCTGGGCTCAAGCAATCTTCCTGCCTCAGCCTCCTGAGTATGTGGAACTACAGGCGTGCACCACCACACCCAGTTAATTTTCACTATTTTTAGTAGAGATGGCCGGCCATCTCTTGCTCAGGCCGGTCTCAAACTCCTGAGCTCAAGCAATCCTCCTGCCTAGGCCTCCCAAAGTGCTAGGATTACAGGTCTGAGCCACCGTGCCCGGCCTCCCTCCCTCTCCCTTTTCTTCCTCCAGCCCCATTCTCTGCATTGTTATCTCTGGCAAGTGCTATATACTCAAAGGTTCTTCAGGTTCTTTGTTGTGTGAATATGTGTCTTTCAGAACAAACATCCTTACCCAATACTTCATCATTCATCTCCAGTACTCTTCTCTGGAAGGGGGAAAATATTCGAGGATAGAGTATGGAGACCTTGGCTGCTGCCAAGGGCACTTCTGGGTGATATGGAAGGGAGCTTGTCTGGGTTAGCTCCTAGACTCTTGCGTGACCCACAGGGGAAGGCCAAAGCAGATTATTTCTGACAAGCAGTTATTGATCTTTCTGTGTAGATTGTGTAGTCTTACTCTTCCCCCTGCCCCTGCCTTTCCTTCTAAATTTTTTCCCTGTCTTCACCCCAAGAAGCACCCCTGGACTGTTAATCTCACCGTCTCCACATCCTCCCCAGGTCTGTCTCGATAACTGTGTAGATGGTGCTCACAGCATCAGACAGTTCTCTTCATCCTTTCTGTGAGCCCTCCTAGGTTTCCAAAACACTCCAGGCTAAGGCCTCATGAGCCGGGGTTGAGCCCTATGCTGAGCAGCTGGGGCCACACAAAGGAACTGACAGACTGCTGGCCAGGGGACAGCTGTTTCCCAGCAGTGATCCCCAAAGAGTTAACATGTATAGCCTCAAACTTTTCAGGCTGTTAATCTATAATGCGGACTAGGCAATTTGTAATTTTGTAAAGAAAATGCCGAGAAAGGACTCAGCTCTCCAAGTATCTAAGCCACTGCTTCTGAGCATGCGCAAGGGTCGCTGCGTGTTCCTTCCTTCCTCCTGGGAGTAGGGAGGCAGACCAGCTATACCTAGAGCATGGGCCTTCCCTGGTTCACCTCACAAACATAGGTCCCTTAGATAATCCATTCAGCCCCTGTTTACCCATATCCTGGGCTATCAAGTCTGTTAACTCTCTTAGGCAGCATGTCTCCCTCATCCCTCCTCCTCCTTTCACTCCCTTTGGCTTTTGTTTGGCTGAGAAAATGGAAAGCTCACACAGGAAGTGCTGGGCCTCATTTGCTTGAGGTGCTGAGTCTGTTTTCTCTTTGGATGCTGCAGCAAATGGCCCGTTGCCGGCTCAGCGAGCTGCTGCCCATCTTTGGGCAAGGGCTCAATCTACAACCGGGCATGTGGTCCAAGCTACAGCCATCCTCGGCTGGGCTTCACATCCTGGGCTACAGAGAGGCAGAGGGGGTTGGGGCACTTAAATCATATTTGAGTAGTCTTTTCAGACTTTTCTTCACAGGGAGAGCAAATCTGACCAAATATTATATTGAATCTAATTGCCCAGTAAATGAATTACTGTAGCTGTGGACACCACTGTCTTGTGAATCCAGTCTGGGCTAGAGAAGTCAGTGTGATAGAGAATAAAGTCCTCTTCTGTACTCTTAGCAGTCAGGACCAGCAGCTGGTTGTCTCTGGAATGCAAATTTAAGCATAAAGGAGGAGCTTTGCTATCCTGGGCCCTGACCCTAAGGCATGGTTGTTTAAGGACTGGTGCCACTGTTGAACAGAGTAAACCTGGTGTGACTACCCCTGAGGGTAATCCCACCTTATAACCTTCAGACTGAGCACTGGAAAAGTAGAATAAGAATTTTTACCTTTTTCCTTTCTAGTTTCTCATATTCTCATATAGCTCCCCAATACTCACTGAGTAAATACTGCGGTTGAGAGACTGGCAAGGTATAGTGGGTTTCAAACTTTCATCCTATGCCCACTGATCTTCCATACTGTTTAGCCTTTCCTTTTAAGGCCATAGGAAATAACACACCCCAAATGGTTCTGTAGATGTCAAAACTATAAACTCCCTGACACTAGTAAGGTCCTTGTTGATGATCTTCATTTTGAAGAGTTTAGGAATGCTCTCAAGGGAGTTGGAAGGAAATGGCTTCCACTTAACACCTCTCCTTTGCATGCTTTCATTGATCTTTGCCTGCATTTATTCTCTGCAAAGACACATTTCTCTGATCCTAAGATAAAGTGACAAGATAGCCTATATTTCTATTTGTGTTTCCTCCAGAAACGCCACTCCAAAACGGTTCCTCTGACACATTGGACCCATATTTCATCTCACTCCCTTCATTCCCTCTCTATGTTGTATTTGTTGCCCTCTTTCCTGTGCAGTTAGAGAATAATTGCACAGAACCCTCCACTCTCCTAGGGGAATTCCAAAACTTGTTAGTCTCCTTGGTTGTGTCCTCTTTGCCCATTTTCCTCTTCTTTCCAGCCAAATGTACTTTTCCTAGGCAATGACAGGCACATGTGGAACACCTAGATGATGATTATAGAACATCATTGGCACTGGAGAGGGATAAGGGCAGGATTGTGGGGCCATTTGTGCCTTCCATCACAGTGGCACTTAAGTCTGTGTGCTGGAGTTGGCATATATGGAAATAAGGTGACTTCCCATTTGTACCTGTTAGGAGTTGTAATAGGATGGCTTCGTATCCCAAGAGATTTTTGGTACGGAGGACTGTAGCATGGTGTGGAAAGTTGCCTGGGGCCACTGTGAAAGGCAGTCTATAGCGTTTTGGTCTATTTAGAACAGACCACAGTGTTTAGAGGTGCCATCTATTTGCTAGCACAGTTGCTATTCTGTTCCACACCAAACTTCATGTGAGAAGAGAGAGACAGCTGCTCCCCACTTTACCAAGTAAGCATGAGGAAAGTTGTGAATGTCAGGTGACGGAGAGGAGCAGAGCAACAGGCTTCTATGAGCCTGAGCCTAGTGACCCCTTGCACCCCGAGACCTTTTGCAAGGCTAGGGCAATGGGACAACCTACCTCATTTCAGTCTCTGCTGAAGCCAAATCTTCCCTCATCTTGATCTCTAGTTCTCAGTAAGTGAAAGAGTCAGGGGACTTTGAGAACATCCAAACCTAGCCCAGCTGTGGCAGTTGGTTTATTGCTTTCAGCTGGTACTTGAACCCAGGTCCTGGTCTTGGAGGCTTTCCCAGGTTTAATCCCCAGAGCTTTCTCTGCAGCTGTATGACACTGTGCTGACCCCGAATGAGGATAGGAAAATAGAACCAGTGCCAAGCCAGAGTCTCTTTTTCATTTGGAGTCTGGCTGTCTGCCCATGACCAGGGTTACATAATGGGAAACATAGCTGGGGCTCTGGAGAGCCCGCGTTTCGCCAGGCTGCCCAGACCTTCACATTCTGATGCTATATATCTTCCTAATTGTAGCTCGGATGCATTTATCACACTGTTGGATTGGCGTATTGTTAAAAAAATAAAATAAAACTCTGGAAATTCTTGAACTTTCTGCTTTTCCATGGCTTGATAGCCTACAGAGCATGCTAGAAAAGGCTTGTAGGGAGCCCTCTGAGGTATTGTCACATAGGGAGAAATAGGGAGTATATAGGGAGTATGCAGTAAGCTAATTTCCTTAGGGAGTCTACATGTGTTGACTCTGTAGATGAGATAGAAATTTTTGAGCTAAAAAACAGCTAGTTCACTCACCCTCACAGGGCAGCTTTGAAATAAGAACTAATCCCAAGTCTAATCGGCACCCTTTCAAGGACATTTAATACGTCTTCCCAAAAGGGCATTTTGGGAGGTCACTAAGTAATAGTCCATCAGCACTTCCCTGAAGGAAGTGGTGGTGACTGTGGGAAGCCCCTTTGCTACCCTGGCTCCCCACCCAGTCTCCCTGGCTCCGGGTTGGGGCGTCAGCACTGCAGCCTGGCACCAGGGGGTTCCTCTTCCTCCAAGTGCTGAGTGTGGAGCACACGTGATCTCTCCCATGGCAGGAGCCTCTGTCTCCTCCCACAGGACTCCTTGTGAGAGGAAGGGGTGTTGGCCTAAGGCTCCAGTCTGACCCCAGCAGGGTACAGCAGCTGACCCCAGGGAGAGTACTTTCCAACTCTGGGCTGAGGTTATTTGGGTCCAGTGTGTGTTAAACTAAGAAGACGTGTTGGAGTGGTTACAGCTTAAAGTTTGGAGAGGCAGGAACCGTGAGAATCCGCACCAGGGAGGCCGCTGAGGGCTCTACTCATGCCGTGGAGATGTCAAGATCCCCTAGGGGCTGCTCTTTCCCAAACATACAGTGCTGATGGCTTTAACACACCATAGTGATGCGACAGAGGCTGTGCACATGAATGTAGCCTGGGAGATCTGAAATCAAAATAAGGCACTGACCTAGATGGCGGTGGGGAGGGAGTAGAGGTGCTCTGGTACTTGAGAAATCCTGGAATGAGGTTACTGTGACCTGTTGCTGGCCACAGGGTTCCAGCTGCACTGCTTAGAACATGGAGAAGTTTATATTCTTATACTAGTATAGGATGACTAAGCTTCAGAATTTGATTTTCCTTGTTGGGCAGAATTGGTTTAGGGTTGAGTATTCTCCCAGAGGCCTAAGTTGACTTGTTTGCATAAACCAGAAAGGTAGAAGGAATTGTCCTTGCCTGAGTCTTGTATTCTTTAGTGGTCCCCCAATAAACATCTCTTATTCTTGGAGTATGGTACTGCTCATGTCTTAACTTTAGAATAGTGATCTCTGACACATTTGGCTCTTCTTCGTGTCATGGTGGTATCTAGAAAACACAGTATTTGTAGTTCCTACGTTTCAGAGGAGCTACATAGATTTCTCCCTACCTTCACCCCATCCCAGGGCCTGTTGAACTACTTAGCACTGAAGTACCAGAACTGGATCCTCTGTCCCCACTGCAAATAGGGTTGGTGTGACATCTTGGTTCTCCAAGGGTCTTGCTAAGCCATTTTAAGTCCAGATATTATTCTTTTAACTCTGCCAGACTTGTAGATTCAGGTCCATTTCTGCTATTAGCTGCTCACCTCCTGCTGGTTTCTCCAGTTGAATGAGAAGTCCTTCAGGACAACAGTGATCTTATGTTGGCCACTGAACCCCATGTGGAGAGTTGTGAGCTAGGATATAATGGCCTATAGGAAAACAAGTTTAAAAAAGCAGATATTGTGTATCTTAGGAGTGTTTCTCTTGTTATGAGCTTTTGTCTTTCTTTGTGTCTGTGGGCTTTCTCCTTCCAGCTTCCTTGTGCCTAGTTTCTGTGCCATCTTGGCTATATTACCAGATCTTCTCACTCCAGGAACCAAGACCCAACTTGTTTCCCATCTGTGCTACTTCTCTGATCTTCCATAACTCTGAAACACAATGCAGGGCTTCTTCTCACTCAAGTCTTTCCGGGTTTGTTCTGCAGCTGTGGAGTCTGAATGTTAGTGTTTAAACAAGCTGGTATTACACAGGAAATGGCCACCTCCACAGGCCCCTGCAGGCTTATAACATGGGGTCATTTGTACTTGATATTAATCACCAGTCAGCCTGTTCCCCCAGTAAAAATATGAAGGAGTATGTGAGTGCTTAGTCCTCCTTAGACTTGCCAAAAAGATGGACTTGAGCCCTGGTTGGGCCTTAGCACTCCACTCTTCCCATATGGTCTCCTTGCCTCAGTCCTGCCCCAGTTGGAGCTTTCAGAACAGTCTCATCTGACCCCTTCTCTATAAAGTTGGCAGATCTGCCTTTCTTTCTGAGTTCTAGCAAGGAGATATATTGTTGTGTATAACATGTCTCACATATCTCATACCTTAATCTTTTAGAACATGTTGTAGTTGGGTAACATCTCCTGTAAGAAAACTCCAAAATTTTAGAAACACAGAAACCCACTGGCACATCTGAGAGCAGGGCTTCTCAGTTCCCTGGACTGACGCTGCTTTTCTACTGCTATTTGCGGAAACCCAAGCCTTAAGGGTTAATCCGATTCCCCAAATCAATATCCCCCCCAAACAACCAGCCAGGAGTGTGTGTTGGTTCATTTCTGTGAAATGTGTTTCCCCAGTCACCTGGGCTAGCCTGGGCTGCGTTGTATCGGCCAGCAGCTGCACTGCACTCAAACTGACAGCTACATTAAACCTTGGAATTCTGAAGCAATAAAAAGTAAATTAACTCTTATTTTTTTCCTTTCCTGGTGAAGTAAGTGAATGCATGTCTGTAGGGAAGCAAGTGAGCCTTGGTTCTGAATGCGTGCCTCTAACCAGTCACTGCTGGTTTGTCCCAAGCTAGAATCTGGCATTCAGACTCCAGCCAGGAGTCTGCTTTCCTGGTGTGTGGTGTGTTCTGTGGGGTTGGGCCAGTGGGTCACCCTGCAACTGCTGATCCCTGCTCACTAATCACATCACAGCTGCTGAGAGACTCCCTTGCCACCATTCTGGAAGCCATAAACGGGCTCATTGGACACAATTTCATGTTCTCTGGCTGCTTTGTGTCTGCTTGGTGAAGAGTGCACCCTACCTTTAGTGGGATTTTGTGGGCTCTGGGGGTTTTCCTAAAAATATAAGCTGAACCAGAACAAGCCAGAAGGACTTGCCTGAACCCACAGCACTCTAGAGGGTCCATTTAGAATCAAAGGTGGTTTGGGATTATCTGAAAAACCTTTTGGGGTTTTTATTTCCCAAGTATTTCCAGGAGATTGGGAGTTGTTTGATTTTGGGCTCCTCAGCCCAGGCCAACCTTGAATCCTTAGGGTCCAAGGGCTGCTATAGGGTGAAGGTTAAACGGTGCTCTCAGTTGGAATAAGGAACTAAAGCAGGAAAAAGCTAAGCTTTTCCCCTTCTACTTAGACAGGAAACCCTGTGTTCACCCACGGAACTGACCTCCTAGCCCAGAGGCCTGATTGGGGTAAGCTGAGGTGATGTTGCCCAGGTTCCAGGAATTACCTCATCCTCTTACAAATGTCTTAACTTTTCAGTTCAGGCATCTCACCTAGTTTTTCAAAGCACCACTTCCTTTTAATATTAGTTTCCTGACTCTTCCACATACTCCTACCCCTGTAGAGAGTCACTGAATGGCCCCTGGGTGCCTGGGTAGTTGTGTTCATATTCGTGGTGTTCAGTGAGAGGAGATAACTAATGATATGAAATGTGAACTGAGCTTGGGCAATCCCATTGAGATACCAGAAGAAAGCAGATACTGAAAATCAGAATTCAAATATAAGACCACTCTGAATTGACCAGGGCAGAAATGACCTTTCATTGAAGCATTTTCTACATTCCCTTTGTTCTGCTCAGTCTAGCTTTGGCCCTTGGACCATTTTTATTTATATTTCTGAGTTGGGAACTGAGGGCATTTCTTATGTCTTTTGGCACAAGCTGCTGTCTTACAACGCAGCACTGAGGTAGAGACTCACATCCACCTTATTTTTGCAGTGACTCTTAAGGTTTTGGCACAAGGTGGGTGGTAATGGGCAGAAGGCAGATGTGGGCAGGGGTCCCTAGTGGTGGCCAGCAGTCTCTGAGAGGAGTCAGTTTTGGTTTATCTGAGCCTTAGGGGACAGGAGAGCATGGTAATGAGAACCACATGGTACCACATATTTCTTCGTCTTGTATCCAAGATGGTAGGAGTGGGAGGATAAGAGAGGGATGCAGGCCTCCCACTGTGGCAGCCGTGGGTAATTTTCTGCCGCTTCTCTCTGGCTGGGGATGCTGCTGCCCACACCACCCCCAGCTATGTCCTCAGCAGCCTTGACCTGCACAGCACCAACCAGGGCCCTCAAGCCAAGAATTCAGCTGGGAGACTTTTCACCTTCTTCCTTCTCACTGTCGTCTTTCCTGTTTATTTTCCAAATTGCTGCTCTGCAGCCCAGCAATGCCTGTTGGCCAAAGCTCACCAGTGCTGTGGGATCAGACTCAGGCAGTGGGCTCAAGTGGCCAGCAGGGCACTGGGGGAGGAAGTGGGGAACTGGAAGAGCCTCCCTGTGCGTCTCCCATGGGCAGCGCTAACCTCGGAGGCGGCCCTGAGCAGCCCTATCACATCCGGTGCTTGTCTCTGCAGCCGGGACCGGAGGATAAACTATCAGAGCTGTGGGGCAGTGCATCATTCCTCTTATTATTTTCTTCTCTGCAGATGGGGTCGTGGAAAGTTCAGTTCCTTTTAACCCTCGAAGTTCTGTTTATTCTGCAGCTGGTAGCCTGAATGCTGCATTTCCCATTACATCACAAAGGGGCTCAGGCAGATCTCTGCACAGAAACGTGTTGCAACTGTTTATTTTTTTCCATATTTAAACATTTCTGACAGCCAAACCCAGCTGAGCCAAAAGATGGAGCTTTGTGAATGAGTCTAGTTGTTGGTGTCTGCAGAGAGAGAGGCTTTAGAAAACTCTCATCCCTCCGGTGATTCTTCCCAAACATGTTCTTTTTCCTGGGTAAAGCCTGTGAAGCGAGTTACTTCTGCAGTACACGTGTGTTGATTATGTGCCGTTGTGTGATTAATGGGGCTCTGTTCCGCCTGGTTCCCAGGATACTCTTGAAAACAAGATGTTTCATTTCACTGCCTTTTCCTAGTGCAGTGGTTACAGTAAATAAACCAGTGCAGCCTCCTTCCACCTGGAGCCAGTCAGGGAGTTCCCACACCTCAACTCCACTTTCACCCCCACTGTCACCTTCTGTGGCATGTCCCTTGAGTGCTCTCTTTTTTGCTATCTTCCAGAGGTCCCTAGTTGCCAGGAGAAACAAATTGCTTAGGTCTGAGGCCCCTCCCTAGGAGGACTTGTGCAGTAACTCCCAAGGGAGATTCCAGGATGATTCTTATAGCTCTATTTGCATATTGCCTCTTGCCACCCCACCTCTTGAACCTAATTGTGAAGGTTTTCTTTGGAATTCCCCTATGCATCTCATTCTTTTGGAGTAAAACTTGGCCTCCATGGGGTACTGCCTGTTCCAAACTACCTGGTTAGGCACTCCTCTGGAGAAGAAAGCCAAGTCTGTAAACTTGGCAGGCCCTATATCTGGTATCCCTGGGCAGGCAAAAAAAAAAAAAAAAAGCTTTATTGATCCTTAGCACTCACCAAAGCAGAAATCTGAACCACAGTAGATTTTTGACAAGTGATCATGACAGAGAAATGAATCCCTTTTTTATAAATCTATCCTGGAATTTCAAATGGGGAGAGCCAAACTTTGCAGTATCAAGGTTTCTTCGGTTCAGCCAGAACCTAGTGATATGGAGTTAGAATGACCGACCATTCCAGTTTGTTCGGGACTGGATGGTTTCTGTGGATGTGTGACTTTCAGTGCTAAAACTGGGACAGTCCCAGACAAACCAGAATCGTTTGTCACACTGTACCTAACCTACAAGTGAGAGAAAGAAGAGGGTGTGGAATGGCCAAGATAGCACTGATGAAATGCATAAGAGGCTTTACCTTCTTGGAAGGATCTTGGCAGTCAAGAAATGAGGTTTTTGTTGGATCTGTGTTTGATTGTTTGTTTTCCTGCTTATATATAGGGAAGGGATTTCTAAAGCATTGTAGGGGGAAACCCTCATGACTCTTTCTGCACTATGAGTGGACTGGCTGTGGCTGAAGGAGGAGAGGCTGATGCTCATTTGCTGTCTGTGTGGCATATATTTGGCTGGACAGTAGTGGGGGAATTCTGCGAGTGACCTCAGGCACTGGTTGTCTAGAGTGTTTGAATAAGTGTCTCAGGCACACTGTCTGGAAAGGTGACAGAACCTGCATTAGGCAACTGATTCTCTAAATTCTTTTTCCTCTCTGGTGAGGATTAAAAACTTCCTGTAATCAATTTGAACTTTGCATAGACACACACACACACACACACAGACACACACACACGCCCCAAATTGCTACCGTGGGCACAATTTTGTATTGTAGCGTTTTGGGTATGATTTCCTGGAGGATACCAGCCTAAACAACAGTTGCTGCAAGTGCCTCCCTGCTCACAAGTGCCGAGAATACTTTTACTGGTCCCTCTTTAGAGCCACTCTTCTTTTCTTACCTTATTTCTCACAGGGTTGCTGTGGATGTGTGGTCGACGCTGGCTGATTTCTGTAACATACTGACTGCAGTGAATCAGTCTGAGGTGCCACTGTACAAGGACCCGGACGATGACCTCACCCTTCTTATCCTGGAAGAAGATCGGCTTCTCTCAGGCTTTGTCCCCTTGCTGGCTGCCCCTCAGGACCCGTGCTACGTGGAGAAAACCTCGGATAAGGTCAGCCCCAGGCCAAACATCCCTCCCCATTCACCCCTCCTTTTAATTCTTTAGACTTTTTTTATTCTTGGGAAGTTTTCTGTGCAAACGGAACACGATTAAGTCATTGAGAAGGGTGTTAAGGGAAAATATCGACCTTTTAGCCGCTGACATCCAGCACTGTGTCCTGAAAAAAAAGCCCTCTTGACTTCCTTTGGTGTGTGTGTGTGTGTGTGCTCGCTGGCATGTTGTATATACGATCATTTCCTCACTTGTTTAAATAGTGCAGCTTGTGTTGGCAGTGCTCTCACTCAGCTCCAAATGGTTTGCATCATGCTTAAAGCACCCTCCTTCCTCCCCCCTTCCTCCTTCCCCCCAGCCACAAAACTCTGCACTAGGAAAACAGCCAGGGCTTTTTCCCTTCTCTGAGGAGGAGAGTGATAAATAGGTGACTAGAGAGAAGCAGACACCATGTGTTAACTTACAAAAAAAGCTTTTAGGAATATGAAGCATTCCCCGCTGCCTGGTTTCTATTTTCCTTCCTCTGAGGACTGTGTTTTAACCTGAACTTTTTCTTGTCTGTCTGTTTATAGAAAACAAAGCCCATTCCCTGTTGCTCTGGTGGGGACTGTGGAGCTCTTAGTCTCTGCTTAACAGTTGGGTCTTCAGCCAGGTGGAGAGTAGGGCAGTCCGGTCTGCTTCACATTTCCCATGTAGCAGTTACTGGGCTGGGGAAGTAGCAGCTGCAGACCTCGGGAACAGTCTCCTGTGCCGAGGCAGGGGTACACTGCGACTGACTGCTGTGCAGAGTCGTTAGCATTATGTCTCCTGGGGGAGAGGGCCTTTGGGTAGCAGTCCACAAATGTCTTCTCAGGAGGCAGTCTTTTGACCTAGTTGAAGTATATACTAGTGACATAGGTACATGTTTTTAAAAAAAAAAAAATGTCAGTAAAAACTGGACTCCAAACATAAACCGTAAATATGAGCGGTTTTGTATTGAATATAAAATTTTTTTTCAGCATATTATGGGGGTACAGATGTTTAGGTTACGTATGTTGCCCTTGCCCCCCCTCCCCTAAGTCCAAGTTTTAAATATAAAATTTTAAGAATTTGTTCTTAGTATAAAAGAGTATTTGTTCATTATAGATAATTTGGAAAACACAGACAAATAAAAAGAAGAATTTATCCATAATCTCTCTACCCAGAGGTAACATCACTGTTATTTTGCTGGTTATATATGATCATATTTAACTTCTAGTATACATACACACACTTTTATTTTCAGTAAAACTGGAGGTCATATATACTATTTGTATTCTGCTTTTTGTTGGCATAATAATTTAATGTATTCTTACATGGAATCATTTTTGATGATTACTTAGTATTCTTTTATGTACCTAGATTTCTTTAACCAACCTTTGCTTTATTGAACCAAGAGAATATTCCCATTTTTTTTCACTGTTACAAACAGTGAATCAATTCCTTACAGCAGGAGTTGAGCATATATTCCCTTTGGTGAAATTTCTGTAAGTATATAAAGGTTCTAGACATTGACTTATCAAAAACTCATACTCTATGAATGCATTTAATGACTACTGGATCTTGGGAATGAGAGAACTTCTCTTTCCCAAAAGGAATACTTATTTTATGCCTTTCCAACAAAAATTTGGAGTGAAACTTCTAGTCTCAGAAGGGGAGAATAGTGTAGTATGTGAGGCTGAGCACAACTAACGAATTGTTTACACTTTGTGGAAGATATTGAGTTAGAAGAGAAACTGTATGACCATGGTTTGAGCCAAAGGATCTTAGTACTTTTTTTGTGATCACAAGACGATCTTGATTCCAGAGGGTGCTTTGGGAAGTTGGCTGTTGAAGCTATCTTTTAGTGAAGGACAAGTGCTGAATAGAGGAGTCCTAACGAGCTTCAGGCTTCCCAGGCCCCATCTTCATCAGCTCTCCCAGTTTTGGTGTCAGATATCAAGTATATGATCTGGCTCAAGAAGAACTCAGAGCCCGAAGTCCAATGCTCACTGTGGTAGTGATTCACAGGCTGCCCAGGAGGCAGTTGCAGCTCATTGAGAAGAAGGTAGGTCTGCACATGAAGGACCGTGAACTACATGTGTCAAACATAACATCACCAAATCCAAACTCCTGAATCCCACTCCCTCTCCCACCTCCCAACCTGCTCTTTCTTCACTCTTCCCTATCTAATGGCAGCTTTGATTTTTGGGTTGCTTATGTCAAAATTCTTGGGGTTATTCTTGGCTCTTTTTCTCACACCTCTGTGTCTAATCCATCAGCGATTCATGTCTTCTTTACCTTCAAGACACATACACATACAACTCTGTCTTACCGCTACACCCTAGTTCAGTTAACTGAAATGCCTTCTAACTGATTTCTCTGGTTCCTCCCTCCTCCTATTCCTAGTCTGTTTTCAGCACAGCAACTAGAATGATCTTTTTAAAATATCAGTACAATCATGTCATTTCTCTGTTGAAAACCTTCTGATGGCTGCTCCTCTCACTTAAAGTAACTAAAGTTTTAACAACAGCCTGCAATGCCTCCCAGCTCTCTGACCTCAGCTCTTACTGCTCTCCTCATACTCAATGTGCTCTAGTCACATTGACATCTTAGCTTCTCCTCAAGCAAACCAAGCACTCATGCCAAAGGGTCTTTGCAGTTGCTCTTGTCTTCACCTAGAATGCTCTGTACTGGGCTGGCTGTGTGGCTCTCTCACTCTTTCTTAAATGTCACCTTGGTAGAAAGATTTTTCCTGGCTTCTTCATGTAAAGCCAGTTCCTTTCCCCTTTACTCTGTTTTATTATTCTCCATCCATGGCAGGGAAAAACAACGTCTATTGAATATCTGTCATGTATCAATCCCTGGGCTAGGTACTTCTGAATAGTATTTCATTACGTTCTCTCAATAAGCCTGCCATATAAGTATCAGGACTTTCATTTATAAAAGAGGAGAATGAGGCTCGAGAGAAGAGGGAAGAATGATGATAAACTCATGGGTCATCTCTATGGCCAGCCTAGAAGATTAGTATGAATGTGTCAAAGGGAATCTTTAGGAACTCTTGACCTTTTAGAAATCTGAAAAAGATAGACATTTTCTCCAACTTGCTAGTGTTCATTGCTAAGAAATGTAAAATACCTCAAGGACTGGTCAGTGGCAGCAACATGAGTAATTTCTATACTGGCCAAGATTAGTCACATGTTTGGTGCAGCCCTGAATGCTTATTCTATAAATATTTACTGAGTATGTATTGCCCACAATAACCTAAGAGATCCAGGCACATAAGGCAGATATTCTTCTAGTTTGGCAGACAGTCTGTGGCATACATAAAGATGTATGTGGCAGCATAAGTTAAGTTGCACCCTTAAGCAATGAGGACTTCTTGCAATTTTGCTGAGCTGGTCTTATCCCAGTGATGACATTGCTTTAAGAGCACTGATTTGGTATTAACATACCATTGTATCTTTGGACCAGAAATGTTTTCATCTGATATGTCTTTAATTGCTAATATTGTCTGTTCTATTCTTTTCTTCAGTAATTTCTGTTCTCCTAACATATTCGATCTCCATCCTTTGTCCTCCACATCTCTTTTTCTGTCATCAATTTAATCTCTTTTTGCTTTGCCTCTGCATTCTAGGAGGGCTTCTCAAGTTTGTCTTCTGTGTAATTGATTCAGATTTTTATAGTGTTGATTCTACTCTTTACTACTACCCTCAATTCAGCTTTTAAGTCTGCTATTGTATTATTTGTTCCCTTACATTACATACTATAACCTTTATATTTTTGCTTGCCTTTTAGCCAAATCCCTTTTATTTGTCTTTACTTTATAATTCATCATTTAGCATACTTCACAGGGCCCATGATTTTAAAAATTCAATTGAAAAAATATAGCAGATACCACTTTCTTTTTCATCTGTAATTTTTTTTCCCAGAAAATTTGATTTCTTTCTCTGTGTGCTATATTCTCCTTTTTATTTTCCAGATTCTTTTCTTAGGCCCCAACTTTGGTTTCTACAGCTTATTTCTAGCCATTTATATTTCTTTGAAAAAAGAAAGATATTTGCTTCAGATAGATTAGGTAGATTCTCACTGGATATTTTCTTTGTCTACAAGTGTTAATTGGAATCCCCTTCTCAAGTCTAAAGCTAGGTGACATAAATTTGTACAGATTGGATATCCCTAATTCAAAAATCTGAAATCTGAATTGCTCCAAAATCCAAAGCTTTTTGAGTGTCAAAATGACGCTCAAAGGAAATGCTCATTGTAGCACTTTGGATTTCAGATTTCAGTTAGGGATGCTCAACTGTTAAGTATAAATGCAAATATTCCCAAATCTGAAAAAATCTAAAATCTGAATACTCTGGTCCCAAGTATTTCAGATAAGGGACGCTCAGCCTGTATTACCAAGTCACCAGCCTGAAGGGACTCGGGAGGGGACCAGGTGGTATGCAGTGTCAGTAAATGAATTTATTTTCTGTTCTGTGTACAGTGGAGCTACTATAACAGAGCTAGTTTCACATGTCTAGTTTTCCATTTTGTCCATTCTGTATTTTACATAAATTATATTGCAATGTCTGATCTTCTTAGAGCTGTGACCTACCATGTGAAGAAGAAATTCCACCTTCTGGTCACTTTCCACCTTCTGGTCACTTTCCATTTAGTATGATGGTTTACTTTAGGCCTTTCTGTGAACTGCTGAACCATTGTGAGTGGTACTGATTTATAGCAGTGAAAAAAGTTCCAAGTGGTGGTCTGCGTCTGCCTTATGATCTGTCCTCACCCTTTGTGGTAGGCAGAATAAGATGTCCATGTCTTAATTCCCAAAACCTGTTATGTATGTTATCTAACATGGCAAAAGGACTTTTGCAAATGTTATTAAGTTAAGGATCTTGAGATGTGGAGGTTATCCTGGATTATCTGGTAGGCTCAGTGTAATCACAAGGGTCCTTTTAAAGAGGCAGGAGTGTCAGAGTCAGAAAAAGGAGATATGATGACAGAACCAGGGGTCAGAGAGAGAAAGAAAAAAAGAAAGGGAAGAAGGCAGGGAGGGAAGGAAGGAAATTTGGAGATCCTACACTGCTGGTCTTAAAGATGGAGAAAGGGGCAAAAAGTCAAGGAATTGAGGTGGACTGTAGACACTGGAAAAGGCTAGGTAACAGATTCCCCCAGAAAGCCTCCAAAGAGAACACAGCCCTGCCAACACCTTGATGTTAGGACTTCTGACCTCCAGAACTGTAAGATAATAAATTGTCTTGTTTTAAGCCATTAAATTTGTGGTAATTTCTTATAGAGGCAATAGGAAACTAATACACCCTCCCAAACTGGAGAATTTTGTCAGGCACTTTAATGTTTACTTTTCCTACTGCTTTCTTTTTCTTTGAAAAAAAAACTTTTATTGTGAAAAATACATATGGAAGTAAATAAAATAAAAAATCTCCTCACAGAGTAAGCAACTGTATAACCACCAAGCAGGTCAAGAAAGCTGAGAGAGGAGGATTGCTTGAGCCTGGGAGTTCAAGTCCAGCCTGGGCAACATAGCAATAACCCATCTCTTAAGAAAGAGAGAGAGAGAGAGAGAGAGTAGCACTAACCCATCTCTGAAGAGAGAGAGAGAGAGAGAGAGAGAGAGAGAGAGAGAGAGAAGGAAGGAAGGAAGGAAGGAAAGAAGGAGAGAAGGAGAAAAGAAAAGAAGGAAGGAAAAAAAGAAATGAAATGAAATAGAACAAGATGAGTTCCGTTCAGCCTGTGTTGGAGGAAGTCCTGGCCAGTACAGTAAGACAGAAAGAAATAAAAAGTATTAGAAAGACTATTGGAAAGGAAAAAAATAAAGCTATATTTATTTGCAGATAATAATATGAGACATACTTAGAAAATAAAAAAAATTAGGATAAATTATTAGAATTGATAAGTGAATTTAGCAAAGTTGCTGAATATAAGGTCAGTATACAAAAATCAATTTCATATCTATAATACTAGCATCAAGCAAAGTGAAGTTTTTTTTTTAAGTTGCCTTCTTAGGAAGGGAAGCTGTGAATCAGCTCTTAAGGGCGTGCTTTAGCTATATTCCATCCATCTGGCAGCATTTCTTTATGATTTATGGCAGATGGATGACACTTTCCCATTTAACAGCTATTGAGTATCTGCTGTATATCAGGCATTGTTATAGATACTGCAGCCATAGTAGTGAACACAATAGAAAAAGTCAGCTTCATGGAGCATGGGAGATATATTCTTTGTATATTCAGTTTGCTCACCTCAGTTGGGATATTGGAAGTAGAGTTATTTAACTTAGAGGTTTATGCTTTTTTGAAGTTTTTTTATTATAAAAATAATCTGTCCTTGTATTACAAAATAGGTATTCACTTAGAAATTTTTTTGTTTGTTTTTGCTTTTTTGAGAGAGACCTCTTGCTCTTTAGCTCCAGATAGAGTACAGTGGTGTCACTGTAGCTCACTGCAACCTCAGACTCTTGGGCTCAAGTGATCCTCCTGCCTTAGCCTCCTGAGTAGCTGGAACTGCAGGTGCATGCCATGACACCCGGATAATTTTTCTATTTTTGGTAGCGACAACGTCTTGCTTTTGCTCAGGTTGGTCTAGAACTCTTTAGTTCAAGCAGTCCTCTTGCCTCGGCCTCCCAGAGTGCTAGGATTACAGGTGTGAGCCGCCATACCCCACCTAGAAAAATTTTTAAAAATCAGGATTAGCAATAAGGAAAATAAAAGATTTCCTTGATCTAACCCAGAGATAACCGTTATTTAACACCTTGCTCCACATCTTTCTAACCTGAATGGATGGGTGGATAGATGGCCAGACATGTAAAGTTTTTTGGTTTTTTTTTTTTTTTTTTTTTTTTTTTGGCACAGAGACTTACTCTGTTGTCCAGGGTTAGAGTGCCATGGCATCAGCCTAGCTCACAGCAACCTCAAACTCCTGGGCCCAAGCAATCCTCCTGCCTCAGCCTCCTGAGTAGCTGGGACTATAGGCCCATGCCACCATGCCCAGCTAATTTTTCCTATTTTTAGTTGCCTGGCTAATTTTATGTATATATATATAGTAGAGATAAGGTCTCACTCTTGCTCGGACTGGTCTCGAAATCCTGACCTCAAGTGATCCTCCTGCCTCGGCCTTCTAGAATGCTAGGATTATAGGCATGAGCCACCACACCTGGCCAAGTTTTTTGCTTTTTTTAAATTTAATTTTATTTTTTTAATTTTTTTGAGACAATGTCTTGCTCTGTTGCCCAGGCTAGAGTGCTGTGGCGTTAGCCTAACTCACAGCAACCTCAAACTCCTGGGCTCAAGTGATAACCTCCTGCCTCAGCCTCCGAAGTAGCTGGGACTACAGGCATGAGCCACCACACCTGGCTAATTTTTTTCTATTTTTAGTTGTCTGACTAATTTCTTTTTATTTTTAGTAGAGATGGCATCTTGCTCTTGCTCAGGCTGGTCTCGAACTCCTGACCTGAAGCCATCCTCGTGCCTCAGCCTCCCAGAGTGCTGGGATTACAGGCATGAGCCACCACACCTGGCCAAGTTTTTTGCTTTTTAACAAAAGTAGAATCTACTCTGTTCACTTAGCAATAAATATATATTTCCACATTCACCTGTAACATGAATTTTAAGAGCTGCATAATATAAACTTGTATGGATATACCACAATATTTGTTTAGTTCTTAAATCATTAGGTGTTTTAGGAAGTTATTGTCTTTTCCATTTTATAAATAATGCCATCTCAGCCAACCTTATACATAAGTCTTTACATGTATCTTTCTTTAATTCATAAGGACAAATTTTTGAAGTGGAATTACTAGGTCAAAGGGATAGGTTTTTTTTAAAACTTTCGATAGATGAGACCAAATTGCCCTCCATAAAGGTTATACCAGTTTAAACCACACAATATGAGTGTATCTGCTTTCAAACATCCTCAACAATCCTGAATGGTTTAACTTTTTGCAACTTTACCACAGATGGGCAAAAAATATTATCTCACTGTTTTAAATTTCCTTCTTTGATTACTGAAAGGGTTGGGTTTTTTAAAAAGGATTATACTTATTGGCTATATGTGTGGGTATTGTATTTATTATAAATTGCCCTATTAATTTTTTTTAATCCACAGGAAGCCTATAGAA
This sequence comes from Avahi laniger, assembly GCA_963575035.1. NCBI lineage: Eukaryota > Metazoa > Chordata > Mammalia > Primates > Indriidae > Avahi > Avahi laniger. Next base: position 18,032 of record CAUYSK010079423.1, on the reverse strand, counting down.
ATTGCTTTATGTTCTTTGCCCATTTAGCCATTGGAATGCTCATCCACTCCCCCCTGGAAACTTTGCAGGGGGAACTGTAGCAATCTATTATATAGACAGTAAGAAATGTTCCTTTGTCACACCATACTAGATAAGATCTTTTGTTTTTTTCACCCTTTGAGTTAGTTTCTCCTTACACTTTCCTCTCTATCATTCCATAGATATCTAAAGAAAAATAATTTCCAGCCAAATATTTAGAAGTGAACCATGAACTGTATCTATTTCCTTGTCTATTTTGCCTGTTTAATCCAATGAATCCTTGCTGGATAAAAAGTCCTCTGGTTTATATCTAGAAAATGTTATAAATTCAGCCTTTTTTTTTTTTCCTCTTAGTGCAATAAAAACCTTGATGGAATGCTTTGTTTAATAATTCACTTTACTAGTGGCCTTTTGTCATTGAGCATTTGTATTGTGTATTTCTCTCTGCCCTCCTTGTTGTTGCCCTCATCTTTTTTGTGCTATCTCATGTCTTTACTAATTGTTTATAAATTTATAAAATTGTTAATTACCACCTCCATTTACTCTAGTTCTTGCCAATTATATCAGCTACTGCCTAATTTATAAATCTAATTCCCCAAATGGACCCTGTTGAACTCAATTATCTTTATGCCCATGCTATGGATAGGTCAATAACTTTTTGTTCTTTTTGTTCTAGGATGGTAATTCTTACACATTAGCATTCATCAAAATTATGTTGAGGGCTTCTTAAAATACCAATTGCTGGGCCCCACCCATAGCTTCTCTGGTTAGTGGGAAGGAGGAGAGACTGAAAATTTCATGTCTAACAAATTCCTGGGTGGTGCTGATGTTCTGGCTTCCAAACATTTGAGAACCACTGCTTTTAGGAATTTAGTGACTCCTAAGGTTGCAGCCATTAGGCAGTGATTTTGGCCCAGGTAAAAATAAAGATTCCAGGTATAAGTAGTCTTTCTAATTCTATCTTTAACTTTGGAATGTGGAGCGTATTACCTGAGAGTTCATACGCTTTGTCTACATGTTGCCAGACAACTTTCTGTGCTCTTCAGGAAGAAGTTATAATCAGAATGCTATGAATATATTTTTCCTGAAGAAAAATATGTATATGATAAGTCTCATGTCTGGGTCTCCTTTCCCAAGAGGTCCCTGAGCCAAACAGCTGACATTTAGTGAGTGCTTATCACATGCTCGGCACCATTTTAATGCTTTACGTTATCTCATTTAAATTTTAGAAAAGCCCTATAGGAATTTGAGCTATACAGAAGAACTTGTTCAGAATGACACATCTAAGAATGACAGAATCAAATCCAAGCAATCCAAGTCTAGAGCACACACTCTTAATTATATATAAATACAGTAGTAGAGGGAAGAAACATTGACTCAGTACTTCCAGTTCTCCTCTTGACTTTGACACTTTTATATTTACTGGGAGTTTGATTTCCCACCAGGAACTTGGGAACCATTGACCTGGTTTAAGGGACATTATCTTATCTCCCAAAATAGTTTCTGAGAATGAACAAAAAAGGAAAAGTTCATACGAATGGAATAGAATGGTCAGGCTGAATTTATCTGCATCTTTCTCTTTGGGCTGGATGTTCTTCAAATCTTGAACGCTCTTGATTCAAAGACACCTGAATAGAATATCAGTTTTTGAAGGGAGAACTTCATTTTTTTGGGCAAATCCTTGAGAATGCACTAAGAGTTGCTGAATATATGCACAGGATAATCTACATCATTTAGGAAGTATGTTCAAGGGCAAAAATCTACGAGTAGGACCAGAAGGTCAAGATAATGTCCTGGGCTCCAAACTTTGCAGGAAAGGTTGCTTATAGATGAACAGTGACTCTTGAAGTTGGCTGATGGCGGTGACTGATGCATAAAAACCTGAAGATCAGCTATGTGAGCATGCCTGCCTGCGTGCCAGCTGTGTGCCAGCCTGCCTACCCACTCTACCTACCTACATACATACAGTCTTTGGCTCAAGATTTAATAAATATGGGCCCAGTTAAAAATGAAATTAGTAAGAGGAGGATGTGCAATAATTAGAGAAAAAAACTGTTAACATCAACTTTGGCCTCAGTACTTCCTGTTTAAACTTTTTTTATTTTCTTTACTAATATAATCAATCTCTCATATATGTAAAAAATATGTTTTACTTCATAATTTTAGATATCTAAAACTGTAGTTAATTCCTTTACTTTATTAATCAACTTATTAATACATATTTACATACAATAAAATTTATATTGTCAAATGTATGGATGTATGTATATACCTGTGTAAGGACCACCCTAATCAAGATATAGAATATTTCCGTCTCAAGTGCCTCTATCCCCTATCCTACTCCCTGCTCCAGGCAACCACTGATCTAATTATTCTTACCATAGATTAGATTTGCCTGTTCTAGAATTTCACAGAAATGGAACCGTATAGTATGTGCTTTTATATCTCTTTCACTCAGTGTAATGTCTGATTCATCCATGTCATTGTGAATTGTATTATTTCAGTAGTTCGTTCCCTTTTATTGATGGGTAGTATTCCATTGTATGGAGATATCACAGTTTATCCATTCATAATGGATATTTAGGCTATTTTTTTGTTTTGGGGGGTTATAAATAAAGATGTAATGGACATTAATGTACAAGTCTTTTTGTGGTCATATGTTTTCATTTCTCTTGGGTAAATATCCAGGAATAGAATTGCTTAGTCATATAATAAGTGTACATATCTAACTTTAAAAGAAACTGCCAAACTATTTTCCGAAGTAATTGCACCATTTTATACTCCACTAACAATGTATGAGAGTTTGAGTTGCTTTAGATCCTTGCCAACACTTGGTATTTCTAGTCTTTATAATTTTAGCCATGCTAGTAAGTGTGAAGTAGTATGTCAGTTTTAGTTGGCGTTTCCCTGATTAATGATGAGCATCTTTTCATGGGTTTATTGACAATTCATATATCCTCATTTGGAAATGTCCAAATCTGTTGGCCATTTTTAAACATTGTGGTGTTTTGTTCCTGAGTTAGAAGAGCTCTTTATATATTCTGGACAAAAATACTTGTCAGATATATGTCCTGTGAATATTTCTTGCAGTGTGTGGCTGGTTTGCCTTTTTTTTTTTTAACATAGTCTTGAAGAGCAAAATTATTTATTTATTTTAATTTTTTTTGCCACTAGACAACCAGGGAAAATTTTTTTATTTTGATCAAGTTCAGTTTTTCAAAATTTTCCTTTATGATTAATGCCTTTTCTTAATTAATGCCTGTCTTAAGAAATTTTTGCCTTAGCCCCATGATCATGGAGCTTTTCTCCAATGCTTTTAGTGTTATGGTTCATTTCTGCTTTTGTCTTCTTACCTACGCTCTTATTTTTATTTTATTTTATCATTATTTTTAGTGGTTATTCTAGAGCTAACGATTAGTATCCTTAACTCTTCAGAATATGTTGAGGGTCAGTATTGTACCTCTTTACACTTTACACCTTATGCTTCCTGAAGCATAGAATCAGCTCACATCAGCTATGTAAGCTCATGTGTTATACTTACTACAACAGTATAACAGTAAGGTTATACTGGTTATAATAACCTTACAACAGTGTTATTTCATTTACCCATTCCCCCATATTTTGTGCAGTTGTCTTTTTTTACTTTTCTTATGTTATAAACCCTACAGTACCATGTTATTATTTCTGCTTAAACAGTTAGTTGTCTTTTAAGTATAATACAAACAAAAATAAAATACAGTCTGAGCACTGTAGCTCACACCTATAATCCCAGCACTTTGGGAGGCCAAGGTGGGAGAATCACTTGAGACCAGGAGCTCAAGACCAGCCTGGGCAAGAACCCATCTCTACAAAAAAATAAGAAGGATTAGCCAGGCATCATGGCTCAAGCCTGTAGTCCCATCTGCTTGGGAAGCTGAGGTGGGAGGATCATTGAGCCTCAGGAGTTTGAGGCTGCAGTAAGCCATGATCACACCACTGCAGTCTAGCCTGGGCAACAGCGAGAACCCATCTCTTTAAAAAAAAAAAAAAAGACAACATAAACTTTTATGTTTAATCGCTTATTTACTGGTGTTCTTCATTCATTTCTGTAGATCCAAGTTTCCATCTGGTACCATTTTCTTCAGCCTATAGGTCATCATCAGCAGGCTATTATGTGGAACCAGTAATATGGGAATCAGTGACAAATTTCCATAGCTTTTGTTTATCTAATAATGTCTCTGTTTCTTCTTTTTATTTTTCTTTTCATCTTTGATTTTAAAGGATTTTTTTTTTTTCCTGGATTGAAGGTTTTTTTCTTTTTGTACTTTCAGGTTGTGGCTTCCACTTTCACCTGGCTTCTACTGTTTTCTCATAAGAAGTCAGCAGTCTTTCTTACACCCCTCTTTGTAATGTATTTATTTTTTTATTTTTGGCTGCTTTGAATTTTTTGTTTTTATCTTTGGTTTTTAGAAGCTTGACTGAGATGGGCATTAGATATGGTTCTTTTTTACAGTTATCCTGCTTGATGTTCTTTGAGCCTCTTGGACCTGTAAGTTGATTTTCATTCAATTTGGGTTGTCTTTCAGACATTATTCTTTTTTTCTGTGCCAACGATCCTCTCTTCTCTTTTTGAAATTCCAGTTACATGTATGTTAGACAGTGTTTTCGGTTTTATGTGTGGTTTGTTTTTTTTAATAGAGTCTCACTTTGTTGCCTGGGCTAGAGTGCAGTGGTGTCATCATAGTTCACTGCAACTTCAAACTCCTGGCTCAAGTGATCTTCCTGCCTCAACCTCCCAAGTGGCTGGGAGTACAGGTGTGTGCCACCCATGCCTGGCTAATTTTTCTATTTTTTCTAGAGACAGGATCTTGCTATGGTTCTCAGGTTGGTCTTCAACTTCTGAGTTCAAGCGATCCTCCCACCTTGGCCTCCCAAAGTGTTGAGATTACAGGCGTGAGCCACTGCTCCCAGCCTGTTAGACATTTTGATGTAGTGTTGCAGACTTGTGAGGCTCCAACTTTCTCTTAAGTGTTTTTCTCTCTAATCTTCAGATTTCTTAGTTTCTGTTTATCTGTCTTCAAGTTCACTGACTCTTTTCTTTTGCCCCTTCCAATATGTTGTTAAACTCATCTAGTGAAATTTTTATTTCATTATTTTGCTTTCTAGTTCACAGTTTGCTATTTTGTTCTTTGAGTTTTGTTTCTCTGCTGCCATTTCCTGTTTGTTCACTTTTTAAGACTATATTTTCCTTTAATTCTCTGAACATCTTTCCCATTAATATTTTGAGCATATTTATAATAGTCACTTTTAAAGTCTTTGCTGGCTAATTCCAATGTCTGGACCATCTCACATTTGATTTCTATTGAATATGGATTGCATTTTCCTGTTTATTAAGTGTCTAGTGATTTTTGTTTAAAATCACTGGACATTATGGATAATTTGTTATAGATACTATGGTTATTGTTATCTTCCTCTGGAGAAGTTTTTTGTTTTTCTTTTTTAAAAATTTTAACAGATAGCTAAATTACTGCCTGATCATCTTGAACTTGTGTAGGCTTTGTTCTCATATATTATTAGTGACGATATGTAGAAACAAACTGAGGATGTTTCCCAAGCCTCAGTAACTTGGCAATAATCAACCTCCAAGCTCTGTCTCTGCAGCTTTTGTTTTAGGCTGGGTTTTAGGCTCTATTAATGCAGATTTAGATTAAGTCTAACTCTAGGTTGTAGCCTTTACTTTTAAAGTGTGGCCTTTGTGGAGTCTCAGATGGATGCTTAGTGTTAATAGTGTTAAAATCTCTTTACTCTGCCAGTATTGGAACTCCAGCTCCCCGATCCCAGGCAATGCTCTTCCCCCAGCACTGCTGGACCTCTAATATCTCTCTTTTCCACTCTCAATCCCTTAGCAGCTTCAACCTGGTAAGCCTCTGGTGGTCTTGGCCAGCGTGTGTGTAGTTGCATAGTCCATCGATTACCCACATATTCACATATGCACTTTGTACCCTTTCTTTGTACAACTTTTTCTTGTCCATTTACTTAAAGATTCCAGACACTTTGGCTGCCTCAAATTCTGTTCTCTGCCTCCTCGGCTTAGCAGGATCACCATCATTTGCTTGGGATTCACCTTTCTGTGTCATGGTGGGGAAAATATCCCCAAAGCAGAGGACTGGGTGATAACAAGAAATCAGAAATCACAGTCTTGCAATACATGTTGTCTACTGGCTGAAAAACAGTTGCCTCATGTATTTTATAGCCATTTATGGTGGGAGGACGAGTCTAGTACCAGTTACTCCATCGTGTGCAGAAACAGAAGGTCGCCTGTCTTTAATTTCAAAAGTAATCCATATCTTCTGCAACAATATTTTCAAAATATAGAACTCCAGAAAATAAAAGTACAGGTTCCTCCCTTCTAAAAATAATTGCTATTAACAGTTTGCTAACCATCCTTCCAGACATACACAGAATAAATTAAAAATGCATGCCCGGATGGGCACGGTGGCTAACACCTGTAATCCTAGCACTTTGGGAGGCCAAGGCAGGAGGATTGCTTGAGGCCAGGAGTTTGAGACCAGCTTGAGCACAAACAAGACCCTGTCTCTACAAAAATAAATAAATTTGTTAATGCATGCCTATATATTACTTTCTTTTTTTTTTGCTTAAGATAGCTTGGAACTCTTTATAGACTTAGTACATATAAATCTATATCATTTAAATTGCATCATATCCCATTATATATATGATATAATTTGTTTATCCATCCTTCTATTAATTGATATGTAGTCATGTCCAAGTTTTGTTATCACAAATGGTGGTGGAGTGAACTTCCTTGTACTTTTAAATCTTTGTATATATATGGGACTGTTTCTGTAGAATAGAGTCCTACAAGTGAAATTGCTCTGTCAAAGGATATGCACGTTTACCATTTTGACAAATACTACCAAACTGTCCTCTGGAACGATCATACCAGTTTACACTCCCATTAACAGTGTATGAGTGTTTATTTCCTCATACTCTCACCAACACTATGTGTTATTATCAGTATTTTAAATTTCTGCTACCCTGGGTTAAAAAAAAAGTATCTCGCTTTAACTGGCATTTGTTTACTAATAGAGTAAAGGATCTTACTGTATATTTATTGTCTGTTTACATTTCTTCCTCTCTAACTTGAATATTTATGGCCTTGCCCATTTTTCTATTATTTATTATTGATATGTAGGAGTTCTTTATATATTGTAGATAGTTTTATATGTTACAAATATATTCTCCTGGTTTGTAGCTTGTTTTTATAATCTTGTTTTATGTTTTTTACAATGTACAACTTAAAATTTTTATTTTTTTAATGTGACCTCTTTTTCTGCTTAGTTCTTTCGTAGTTCCTTTATACACACCTGGTATTGTTCTTGCTTATTGTTTAACTTGATTTCTCTAAAAAGGAAGGTTTGTGCTTAACAAGGTACACCTTGATTTACCCAAGCTTCCATTGGAATTTTGACTATAAAGTAGGGACTGCCACTTTTAACTGCTGCAGATATTACAGAATTAACATCATTTAGGACAAAGACTTTTGAAGGTTTGATATTTTTGCGGACAATTTTTTGTGATATCATTACTGTCGGTGACAAGGAAAATTAATCTTTCGCTGTGTAAGAGTGAATTCAAATGTTTCTTAACTACCAGTAAACTCAGAAATAACCAAATGAAATAATGTAAAACCTCATTTGTAGTGAATGCTTATCTAGCAGTACTTTTTTTGGCTCATGCACTCTCCCCCCTCTAAAGTGAAGAATAGAAGAATGAGAAACTGTTCTTAATTCTAGAATGCAGGGTAAAACGTGGTTCGCATATGTGCAACAAAAAGCTTTGGAAGGTTGGAATTGCACAATGAGTGTAGGTTGAGCAATTGCTTAACAAGGCATACATGTTGGGGGGTGTCCTTTGCTCTTTTGCAATTAGGGAACTCCACAGCTGCCTAAATAGGGGATTTCCTTTTTATTTCTTACATGCCATTTTAAAAATTAACTTTTTCACTTCTTTTCATTGTTGATTCCTTTTTATTATTCCCTTGAATTCTTACTTATTTGTGGTTTCTTCTTTTCTTCTTCTTTCTTTTAAGGAATTAATCAAACATCCATGTATCCCTACTTCTGTGACTTTGATTAGAAGTGCGCCTGGGCAGCCTGGCTGGTCAACATAGCAAGACCCCATCTCTACAAAAAATTTAAAAATTAGCCAGGTGTGGTGGCACATGCCTGTAGTCTTAGCTGCTCAGGAGGCTGAGCCAGGAGGATCAATTGAGCCCAGGAGTTAGAGGTTTGATCATGCCACTGCACTCTAACCTAGGCGACAGCTCTGTCTCCAGAAAAAAAGAGAAAGAAATGCACCTGGGCTAGGTTCTGCTGGTAGTGGGAGGAGAGGTTGATGGTGGTTTAGGTGCAGCAGTCCCCAGCCTTTTTGGCACCAGGGACGATTTTCATGGAAAACAGTTTTTCCATGGCCCTGGGAGGGGGAATGGTTTCAGGATGATTCAAGCGCATTGTATTTATTGTGCACTTTATTTCTATTACTACATTGTAATATATAATGAAATAATTATACAACTCACCATAGGTTGGGGACCCCCTGGAAGGAGTTTCTAATTCAGCTTCTCACAAGTGCAATACTCAGCTGGTTCTGACTATGTGAAATATTAGTTACTAATCAACTAGCATTACCTGATTTCTTAGTACCAGAATTTTACAGACTTTGTAATGAGTGTTCTGAGGTTTTTCCTGTTTTGCTTTTAATGGTGAGGAACACCTCCTGATGATGATCAGCTGTAGACTTTAATAGAAAGTAAAGCCAAACTTTAAGCTGAAAGCATAGGAGCCAACGAATAATATTTAGAGTTAGACAGAACTTGTTTTGGCAAAAGGAAAGTCCTTGTTGTCTTCTTTTTTCCCTTTAGCCTGCTTAGGTACATTCATGTTGGATGGTGCTCAGTAAGCATGCTTCTGAATCTGATTCTCCTCCACTTACCTTTGTGCTGGGGGTGCTGAAATCTGTTTACCCTCATCTTTGCTGTCTTCCAGAGAAACAGGAGAGGTAGTTGGGTCAGAGTGCCAGAAAAGCAGAAGTTAAGTATGTGGATTTCATAGCCGCACGTATGAGTGTTTGTGGGGCAGGGAGCTTCTAATGGAAAACATTTGTGTTGCATCGAAAACAGAATGAGGCCTGGTTAAAGTCTGTCTGCTTTGTCTGTCAGTCTGTTCCCTACCAGCACTAGTCATTGTTCTCCTGGGAGTCTCAGGCGTATTGTGGTTTCTTCTGCTCTTGCTAGCCCCTAATCTTGGCAGAGTTTTTGTGTCATGGGTGGCCCCATGCGCAGTCTGGAGTAAGATTGCAAGAGTGGTGACTAATGGCTTCAAAGAAGGTACTCAAACCCTTTTTAGGGTAAGTCTGAGGAGGGGAAAGCACACACAGTGGAAGAAGCATGCTTATAGATGGTTTTTGAGTCCCTTCTTTTACTGCAAAGCCTCAACCAGAAAACTGGAGACAGGAGGGAAAGGCTAGCTGTTTGGGCTTGCCATTTCGTTTGTAAATGCTCGGAAGGGATGTGCACCTGGGTGCACAATCTTGCATCTGACAGGCTTATGTCAATCAGGTTATGCGACTGGATCCCCTTTGGGAAATACAGATGAGAAAGTGCTAATTTCCCTGAGGATAGTGTCACTCCAAGATAGGAGGGACTTGTAACTTGAGCTGTTTATTTTTTTTCCTTCCAGTCTCCCTGAAATTCACATTTGTTCATCATTTAAAAAAAAAAAAAAGAAAAGAAAACAATAAAAGACCAGCAGCTCAGCTCAGAGTTTTCTGGGTCCCCAAGAAGGTACTTCACCAATGTGGTTTTCGCATTTTCAGGTTTTTGGCTGGTGAATAAAATTGAGCAGAAATGCTCCTTCCCCTGATAACAATACATCCAAATGCAGGATAAGGAGAATGTGGATTAAAACCAGACGGTTTGATGATTAATACTTTTGCTTATAGAGGTAGACATGGCAGCTTCCTCCATTTAAATGAAAAAGCCCTTTCTCTGCATTTGTATGTGTGCATATGCTTACATGCTTGTGCTCTTTGAAGGTAAGAGCTAAGAGTTTCTAGCGTATAGTTTCCAAGTACCATTTCCTTCCTCTCTCTTGAAGTACCCAAGAAGTACTAGAAGGACTAAGTTGTGAAGCAGAGGTGTGAAGATCTGATACAACAGTGGGAGTAAAATAATGTTCTCTTTTTCAAGCTGCTTTCATAACTCTCCATGTACTGCTATAACACACATCTTTATCCATGCAACCTACTTGCTGCCTGTAGTCATCTGACCTCATTAAGAGAGGCATATTTTCTCTTACAGACTACTCTACCTTTGGAGATACCCATTCCCATCATTTCATTATTAGATAATAATGATAATAAAAGAAACTTTATTATTACAGGGATACTTTATATTTTTTACTTCATCCACTGAAAACATGATGGAGATTTCTTTTTTTTTTTTTTTTTTTTGAGACAGAGTCTTGCTCTGTTGCCCAGGCTAGAGTGCCGTGGCGTCAGCCTAGCTCACAGCAACCTCAGACTCCTGGGCTTAAGCGATCTTTCTGCCTCAACCTCCCAAGTAGCTGGGACTACAGGCATGCGCCACCATGCCCGGCTGATTTTTTTATATATATATACACACACACACATATATTTTTAGTTATCCAGATCATTTCTTTCTATTTTTTAGTAGAGACGGAGTCTTGCTCTTGCTCAGGTTGGTCTCGAACTCCTGACCTTGAGCGATCCACCTGCCTCGGCCTCCCAGAGTGCTAGGATTACAGGCGTGAGTCACTGGGCCCAGCTGATGGAGATTTCTTGAGGTGTACTTTTAATTAGGGGTTGGCAGGTGTTTATTATTAAACAATGTGTTTCAGGGCACATCAGCCCTTTCAGGCCAGGAGACCTCCAGTTAGTCTAGGCTTCTGATTTCCCCCATGATTTAAGCTTGCATACATTTTGCTCTTTGGAGAAACAGAGACCTCTGCCCAAATGAAAGAGGAGGAGGAAGACCAAGCTGAGACTTGGTATCTTTTTATCTGCTTAAAGAAGGTTGCATTGTCTCTGAAGTGATAAAAAGTTTGAAGGACAAAAAACATAAAGTGCCCTTCATTCCAACAGAAATCTGGGTCTAATTTAGGGTTGCAATGGGCTCTGTCTCAGTCCTGTCACACTCTAGCTGCATGTATCCCTAGGTATCCCCAATCACAAAGTGGAGGGATGTTCCTCCAGTTCACCCTCTTCCCCAGACACTCTCAGCCACCAAGATTGGTTGGCTTACATATAGTAAAATTCACTGTTTTACAGTTTTGACAAACACACACAGTCATGTTACCATCACTACAATTAAGATATAGAGGATTTCTATCACCCAGAAAAATTCCCTCATGCAACCAGCCCTCCTCCCTGCCCCTAGTCCCTGGCAAACTCTGACCTGTTTTCTGTCTCTATAACTTTGCCTTATCCAGAATGTCATATAAATAAAATCATACAATACTAGTTTTTTGTGTCTGGCTTCTTTCATTTAGCATAATGCATTTGAGATTCATCCATGTTGTTGCCTATATCAGTAATTTGTTCTTTTTTGTTGCAGAGTAGTATTCCATTGTATAAATATGCTATGCTTTGTTTATTCATTCACCAGTTGATGAACATTTGGGCTGTTAGAAGTTTTTAGTAGTTATGTATAGAAATGCTATAAACGTTTGTGCATAGGTTTTTATGTGAACTTAAGTTTTCATTACTCTTGGATAAATACCTGGGAATGGAATGGATGGTTTATATGGTAAGAGTATGTTTAACTTTGTTAGAAACTGCCAAACTATTTTCCAAAGTGGCTGTACCATTTTGCATTCCCACCATGTGTGAGAATTCCAGTTGTTCTGCATCCTTGTCAGCACTTGATACTGTCAGGTTTTTTTGTTTTTTTAAGTCATTCTTATAGATATCTTATTGTGGTTTTAATTTGCATTTCTCTAATGGCTTATAGTGTTGAAGATCATTTCATGTATTTATCTGCCATCTGTATATCTTCTTTCGTATAATGTCTATTCACATCTTTTGCCTGTTTTTAAATTGGATTATTGCTGAGTCTTGAGAGGTCTTTATGTATTTGGATGCACATACTTCGTCAGATATATATGTGTTGCAAATGTTTTCTGTCAGTCTGTGGCTTGTCTTTTCAATTCAGAGACTAAGTTTTGACTGATTAAATGGCTGAACACTGAAAGTTTCAGGCTCTCTTGATAAAGGAAAGTTAGGAAATTGAGACCTTAGTCAGCAGCAAGATGTGAGGACCACCCCTTTTGAAGCTGTTAATATAAAAGAGGGAGGCTGGGTACAGTGGCTCACGCCTGTAATCCTAGCACTCTGGGAGGCCGAGGCAGGAGAATTGCTTGAGCTCAGGAGTTCGATACCAGCCTGAGCAAGAGCAAGACACACACCACCACCACCACCCCTGTCTCTACTAAAAAACAGAAAAATTAAAATTAGCCTGGGGTGCAGTAGGGTGCCTCTGTAGTCTCAACTACTTGGCAGGCTGAGGTAGGAGGATCACTTGAGCCCAGGAGTTTGAGGTTGCAGTGAGCTATCACGACACCACTGTACTCTAGCCAGGGCGACAGAGTGAGACTCTGTCCCAAAAATACTAAAATAAAATCATAAAATGAAATAGGGGTGGGCCAAGATTGAGTTGTGCAGACAGATGTCAGAAGCTTTTTTCAATTCCTTCCCTTTCTCCTTTTCCCACCTATGATGTAGAATCTGGACTCTTACCTTTAATTGGGTTCTTCACTTCCCGCCATTGCTCCAAACCAATTAAGGTCTCTCCACCTCTGGCAAATCCAACAGAATACCTGAGAAGGCAGGTCACCTTCTTGCCCAGAGTGTATTCCATAGTGAAGTAGTTTTTGATAAGTAATCATTCCCAAGCCCTAAAGTGATAGCCTCTAAGGAGTCACCCACTTTGAAGAGCTGCTTTCATCTCCAGCTGGACTCTTTTCCAAACAAGCATCAGCAGAGCCTAGTCGGGGCTCTGCCGCACAGGGTTCTGCCATGAGAAGAAAATTGGCAGCAACAGACAGCCCCCTGAGGCAATGGAATTCAGTTCTCAGAATATACATTTAGTGTGGATGAGATATTTATTTATCATGGGACTCTTTCATGTTGCCTGGAATTCTTTTCTACAGGGTAGCCCATTTAGGTACAGGGGAGAAAATACGTCCTGCCCCACTGGACAAAAGTCAAGAAAAGATGCCATGTGGAATCTTGTCACTTTTTAATTGCAGATCCCTGTTAAGGTGTTTTTCTTAAACAGCATTTGCCACTGATTAGACACTAGCAGAGTTACTTTTTCTTTCTGCACATGACAGGGATCACTAACACTACATGTGCTGCTCAGAGGAGGCCTGGTTTAGTACTAGAGGTCTGTCTGTTTCTCCAGGGTAATGGAGTCTGGTCAAGGCTCTCTGGCTTCTGACCCCAGTTGGAGTGAGGTGTACAGAGAAGAATTTTTGACCCTTCACTAATCTCAGTTATTTGCATGCCTTTTTGTAAACAAAGCAGAGGCTTTTTAGGCAGACTTAAAACTTTCTTTTTCTGCTCATGAAGGTACACATTTCTCTCTTTACTAATGACAGATAAATCCAATCGAAGATAAAACTGTAATGTGGAATAATAGTTCAGGTTTTAAAAACAGAGGCAGGGGTTAAAAACAGGTTCTTCAATAAATCTACAAATGTGGAATCTCAGGGAAATAATCCCATCTGGAAAACCCTGCCAGTGGTGCCGTGGCTGGTTTGTGGAGCAATGTAGATTGGGGAGTGAAAAAAGACCCTGTAGTCTTGAAAAATGACAGGCTTCTTAATTGATGTCCATTTCAGCTGGTGTTGTGCCAGCTTACATTGGCCCCAGTCCAGCGTTCCTGTAATTTTGGAGCCAGGTGTGAAGCATTTTTGTTCCATCTTGTTCCCCGGCATCTACAGAAGCCTCACGCATCTCACTTGAGGCAGCAGCACTCTGTAGGAAACAGATGTACAGGTAGAGGTAGAAGGAAGTGTCACAGCTGGGTTATGGATTTTTTTTTTTTAATCCTCTGTAGTCCAGTGATAATCTAGGCTTGAGAGTGGAAGGAAAGGGTATTTCACAGCCGCAGTGTAAGTTGTAACTATCAAGTATCCTAATTAAACCGATACTCATTTGTGATTTTTAAAAACATGTCTTATTACTTTAGAGTTATATTTCATATAGGCAGAGATCTGTCATGATTTGCCTCTGACTCTGGGAACAGCAATATAAAGAACATCTCAAGATGGCCATTGGAGTTGAATCTGATCACTTCCATAGCATCTAAGGCAGCAGTCCTCAACCTTTTTTGGCACCAGGGACCAGTTTCATGGAAGACAATTTTTTCACGGACATGAGGTGGGGTGTGTAGGGTGTCAGGGGTGGGGAAAGGGTGGTATGTAGTTCAGGCAGTGATGTGTGGCCCGTTTCCTAACAGGCCATGTACCTGGCCGCACCACAGGGGTTGGGGACTGCAGATCTAAGGGCTGAGAGAACATAACCACCTGAGAGGTTAGCTACCTCTGACTAAATGGAGACATAACTGTGTTCTTTGGGGATATTGATGAACACAGTAGAAAACATTAACATTGATGCTAGACTGTGGATGCAGTTGGCCAAAGAAGACATTCTTCCAGAATCCAACCAGTAGCCTCTCACAAAACTGCCCTCACACTAAACTGAACATTAAAGAACAGGCAGTTCTGCCTTTCAGAATTACAAAACAAGCAGGATCTCCCACTGTGAGAACGATAAAGTCCTGTGGTCATAGAACTTAAATGTTGGAATTGGTGCTTTGCCACACTGACTTACATTTTGATGTAAAGCAAGTTTTAACCTTTTAGGACTGAGAACCAACTCTGCTTCATAGAGAGCCCAACCCGTTAAAGGTAACTGAAGGAATCCTTTGTTGTTCCTTCCTTTAACTCTGTGTTTCACATAGACAGAGCTGGAGGATAGTCTTTGACCTTGACAATCAGACTGCAATGTCAAGGAGTGCCTACAAGCCTGCCTAGGTTGCTTTTGCTCCAAATATGCAGGGTCACCGGACAGCCCTTGGATCACTGATAGCTTTTATCTGTTGTTCTTTGTGTTGTAAGTACTAGAAGCTGCAAAATGCCTATATTGGACAGTTCAAGAGAATGAGGAGCTAGGAAGGAAGGTTTTCCTCTAATTAATCTTATTCTTAAATGCTCAGTCTGTTTTTTTTATTGTGGTAAAATATATATAATATAAAATTTGCCATTTTTTTAGGTGTACCATTCTATGGCATTATGTACATTCACACTGTTGTACAACTATCACTACCATTCAGCTCCAGAATTTTTACATCTTCAACAATTGAAAGTCTGTACCCATTAAATAATAGCTCTTCATTCCTCCCTCCCCCCAGCTCCTAGCAACCACCATTCTATTTTCTGTCTCTGTGTATTATATTTGACTACTCTGTGAACCTCATGTAAGTAGAATCATGCAATATTTGCCCTTTTGTGACTGACTTTTTCTGCTTAGCATAATGTCTTCAAGTTTATCCATGTTGTAGCATGTGTCAAATTTTCATTCCTTTTTAAGGCTGAATAATATTCCATTGTATGTATATACACCACATTTTGTTTATCCGTTCACCTGTTGATGGACATTTAGGTTGCCTCCACCTTTTAGCTATTGTGAATAATGCTCCTATAAACATGAGTGTACAAATATCTCTTTGAGACCCCGCTCTCAATTCTTTTGGCTTTATACCCAGAAATGGAATTGCTGGGTCATATGATAATTCTGTTTAGTTTTTTGAGGAATTGTCATACGTTTTCCACACCAACTGTACTCTGGGAACAACAATATAAAGTGCTGTTACATTTGCACTAAGAGTGCACAAGGGTTCCAATTTTTCCGTACCCTCACCAACACAATTTATTTTCTGTTTTTTTTTTTTTAATATAATAGCCATCCTAATGGGTATGAAGTGGTATTGCGTAGTGGTTTTGATTTTGCATTTTCCTGATGACTAGTGATGTTATGCATCTTTTCATATGCTTATTTGTTGTATCCATTTTGAAAATATAGTTTCTCCTTTCTCAGTTAATTGGCTCGGTATACCTGAGCATTAACTTTTTCCCTTTGAGGCAAAGAAAGACAGGGTGGAATAAAAGAAAGTGTCAGACATGGGCTCTGATCTTGACTCTGCTATAGGTTATTTGTGTGGCCTTAGGTAATTCACATAACCCCTAGGATCTCTTATATCTTTTCAATAAAACAAGGAAACCTATAATTACCCCACCCAACTCAGAGAGCTATTGTGAGAATAAAAGGATATCAGGTCTGTGAAAGTAATTCATAGAAATTCTATAAAAGAATAATTTCAGTATTATCACTTTGTCCATTAAATTCACTGTTGCTGAAGTTCTTTATCAAACCTGAAGGGGCCATGCGTGGTGGCTCACACCTGTAATCCTAGCACTTTCAGAGGCCAAGGCAGGAGGATCATTTGAGCTCAGGAGTTCAAGAGCAGCCTGAGCAAGAGCGAAACCCTATCTCTACTAAAAATAGAAAGAAATTAGCTGGACAACTAAAAATATATTGAAAAAATTAGCCGGGCATGGTGGCACATGCCTGTAGTCCCAGCTACTCGGGAGGCTGAGGCAGGAGGATCGCTTGAGCCCAGGAGTTTGAGGTTGCTGTGTGCTAGGCTGATGCCACAGCATTCTGGCTCAGGCAACAGAGTGAGACTCTGTCTCAAAAAAAAAAAAAAAAAAAACCTGAAGGTGAGACAAATTTATAATCTTTTTGTTTTAGACCAAAGGCTGTAGATTTCTTTGGTAGGTGAGGGGAACAGAGCCCAGGTAATTTTCTTATTCTCTTCATCTCCCAGCATGGGATCATGTTCTCTGAACTCAGGCAAGGGTCAAGTCTTTGACGTGATTTTTCCCCAAAAATGGCCACAAAGTCTGATCAGTTATGTTTAGAGATGTGGATGCATTGGCCCCATCATGTGCACATAAAGTAACTCTGTCATATAATCTAACAGATATTTACCACTTACTATGTGCCAAGCACTGACATTCATGCTTTTCACATACCTCACCAGTTTTTACTTACGCGTGTTTTTTCATTGCTATTATCCATTTGGAATTGTGAGCTTCTACATACGTTATTTTATTTCATTTAATTACATCTTCTAGGCTCTTTCTTTCCTGTTTTCTTTGTTTCGTTTTTGTTTTTTGCTTCAGCAAAGAGAAGTATTTGGGGAAGAAGGTAGCATCTGAATAACTAAAGGACATGAAACATATGTTTAGATTGAAATTGGAGCATCATTCATCTACTCAGGAACAATTGCAGAAAGTTAGAATCTATATCGATCCAAACTTCAAGGTGGATTGTGCTCTCCAGAACTGTTCCACTTACCACACAGTTGCCTAATTGAGTCCAGAATGAGTGAGCAGGAAAGGATTTTCCTCCCTATGGCTGCTGATCCAAAAGTATGCTGTATGCATTTTCCTTTGGAAAATCTTGGAGGAAGACAGGAAAAGTTCAGCAAGACCTCATTTCTTGCAACCATAGGGATTTAAGTTCTCTTTATAGCAGGCATGGTGTTCTTGAGGCAGCCTTGCTATCCAAATAATCTCAATGTACATGGTCCATTTTTGTTCAGAGAACCAAGGGGTGCTGTTAGGTAAACCCAGGTGCTGCTACCAAAGGAGGAAACAGTTATCTCCTTTGCTTTTTTTTTGAGACAGAGTCTCACTTTGTTGCCCTGGCTAGAGTGAGTGCCGTGGCGTCCGCCTAGCTCACAGCAACCTCAGACTCCTGGGCTCAAGCAATCCTACTGCCTCAGCCTCCCAAGTAGCTGGGACTAAGGCATGCGCCACCATGCCCGGCTAATTTTTTTTTTTCTATATATTTTTAGCTGTCCA
>CAUYSK010079420.1:0-33846 GCA_963575035.1 Avahi laniger | reverse complement strand
CCTGGCCCTCTCATTTTCTTCATTTGTTACACAAGTCTCATTTATTTGCATACACAAAGAGTGCAGTGCGCACCATCCAACGGATGGGCACACTTGAAACTCAGACTTGCTGGGGAGTGGGGAGGCAAGGGCAACATACATTAACCTAAACATCTGTACCCCCATAATATGTTGAAATAAAAAAATTAAAAAAAAAGTTATTCTAGGGGAAATCTATCCTAGTTTAGGAAGAGTGAAAGAAGTGTTATTTATGCAAATTTACCTAAAAGATATGTAGGAATTAGCCAGGTAAAAAGGTGAGGGGATCAGAAGGAACATAAACAAACAGGAAGACTCAGAAACAAAAACACAGCCCTTCCAGGAACAAACAGTACAGAGAGAGTTGCAAGATCTGTTTGTACCTAGAGAGGTGGGCAGGGACCCAGTCTTGTGGGGCCCTCCAAGTCATATTACTTGAATCAGTTCACGTCTAAAGGTTCTTTGCCTCCAAGGCCTGGGCAAGCTATTACCAAGCAAGCAGAGATGAATCAAATCTGCCACAGTCCCTGACCTTTATTATACTCACTGCCAAAGAAACTGAAATGCTGGTGGGAAGTGAGCATTTCTTTAAAATACCAAACTAGAATAAGTATATGGGCAAGGGTAGCTTCACAATCTCCCCCCGGCAGTGTGCCAGATGTTAGCGAGACCTAGCTATAACCAAGAGCAGGAGAAGACACCAAAAGGAAGGACTGCTTTCTATACCCGGGATGTATCTGGTGATCCCAGATATAATTATGGGTATTATCCATTCCTACCAGCTCAACTGCTTTCCTTGCTTTCCCTACTGCCCTGATTCCTGTTCATTAGCCTTGGTCTTGTTGTTTAATCTTAATTATCATACTTTCTCAAAGGGTCTGCACTCCTGCTACATGAAGATTTAAGCAGGGGCCTTCCTAAAGCTGATCCAGGAACAGACAACCCCGATACCCACCAAGCACTGGAAACACCATGACCTGGAATGAAGAGTTAGAAACAAATTTCCTGTTACATGTTTATCTAACTTACTCCAGTTTTATCTGTTTCAGAGATTATATGCTCAATAACAAGGATACTGATATAGTCTTACATACATAAGGCTACTGATGCATGAGTTATTAAAAACAATAATGCTTCAATCCATTTTGGTAAATGTTGATTGTCAGCTAATTTTTCATTATCTTTAGATTTTAGTAAGAATGAACAAAGTGTCATTTATAGGGCTTTATCTAAAAGATAAGTAGGAATCAGCCAGGTAAAAAGGTGAGAGGGTTGGGAGTACTGTAGATAAAAGCAACATAAAGAAATGGGAAGGCTCAGAACGAAAAACACAGCCCCCTCCATGAACAGTGCCAGGGAGGGCTGAGGCAGGAGGATGGCTTAAGCCCAGGAGTTCGAGGCTGCAGTGA
The DNA here is from genome assembly GCA_963575035.1 of Avahi laniger. NCBI lineage: Eukaryota > Metazoa > Chordata > Mammalia > Primates > Indriidae > Avahi > Avahi laniger. The sequence continues at coordinate 32,419 of CAUYSK010079420.1, read as the reverse complement.
GCTATGATGTTGCCACCATAGTCTAGCCTGGGCAACAAGGCAAGACCCTGTCTCAGGGGGAAAAAGATACACTGAAGGGAAAGGCAAATAGTAACAAGAAAAGAGCCCAAATTATGCCCCAACCTTATGGAACGTCACTTAGTGTATGGTCTTTCTCATCTGTAAAATGAATGACAGGGTCAACTACATGTTCTCTTAAGTTCCTCTCAACACTAACAACACACTACAGTTTCATGAAACACTGATGAAGAGGTACCATGAGTGAGGCAAAGAAGGGCAGTACATGCTACCCCTCCTCACAAGTCTGAAAGAGATCAACATAGCCTGAAAAATGCCTTTCATGTAGACATGGAGCCCATCACTAGAATCGTAAAACATTAGCGCTTCAATAGCTTCAGAGTCCCCACATTTTATAGATAAGGAAAAAGGCTCAAAGCAGAGACTAGTTCTGACCAAGGAGCCCCAGGCATCTGGTAGTACAAGGAAGTTTCCTGAGCCCCAGAGCATGGTGCTCCCATTATACAGTCTCCTTCTTTTCCAAAATAAAGAGACTTTTTAAGACACCAGAGGCCCAGCCTTCTGAAGATAAAAAATATGGTCCATTCATTGTTCTCAAACATGATTTATGTCTGTAATCTTTAGAAAGAGAAAAAATATGCTGGGATTTGTTTTGCCTTTCTGTTTTGTTTTGAGAAACTGGTGAAGACATAACCTTATAATGTTATAAAAGAAAATTTAAGACCATCTTAAATAAGGAAGCCAAGTAGTGATCACACTGTGACTATCAGTGAAGTTGCCAAGAACACATTTGAGAGTGCAGGTCTTCTAGAATACCACAAATACCCAGCAGCTTCCAAGTACAGGCACTTCCTTTGTAACTGCCAGACTTCGAGAGGCAAGGTCAATCTCCCTTCCCACTTTATGGCATATCTAAAACTCTTAGTGTGAATTTAAAAGGACAAATATGGAGGCAAAAGTTTCATATCTTCACTGCCTTCCTACCAGCCCCAGAAACGCTGAGTGGGCACTGGAAGAGTGCAGAAGTCCAGGGTCAGATTTGGGATTTGCACCTAATCCTAGCCAGAGTGCAGCTCCTCAAATCTTCTGAATCTGACTCTATGCCTTGGCGAGCTGAAAATATAACAAGTCCCCCAGGTGATATTCAAGCACATAGCAGTTTGAGAATCACTGATTTCCAGACAAGAGGGCAGGGGTACCTGGACTCTGGGTAATGCTACCCTATCCCCAAGTCTCCAGGTCCCAGAATACCTTCCACAAGAGGTTATATTCTGGGGATGCAGGTGGAAGGGCAGTATGCCAAAAGTTGAAGCTTACCAACTCTCTCATTCAAAGTGGAAAGAGGGAGTAAAATGAACTAATATTTGCTGTATTAGGTGCTCTGCACATGTGATTCCACTGCATCCTCTCAATGAAAATCCTACACATTCAGGTGGACTCTAGTTAATTCAAAACTTCTGGGGCAAACTGGATCCAAGCTAGACTGAAACAAGTTTTATCTCAAACACAAAGACAGGGCACATGAGAGCATAAATGAGATTACAAAAAAATAATCACACCATCAAAGAGAGTTTTTAAAAATCCAATATATTTAGTATTAATAATTGATATTCCTAATTGTACATGAAAGTCAATTCAAAAAAAAAGTTCTGCTAGGCAATTTCATTAACCTTGCTCAAGTTACCACTCTATATCTAAAAATAAAAGAACTACATTTCTTTCCAGCTACCCTGCAAATCTGTCTGTACCATCCCCACAATTGTTTGATTAAGTGAGGTTTGGCTATAAATGTTTTCCTTCTTCCAGACCACACCACAAAAAAATGTCCCAATTCTGGAAAAGACAACAGGACCTTGCATAGTCTCTTCCCTATTTTCACCTTCTAATCTACTCCATTCATCTTCAGTTAGGTTACATCTTTTCACCACATTGTCTATTGGTTGTTGAAGAAAATGAGATGTGAACAGAACTGAAACCTTCAAGTGTCATTCCCCAACATCTGAAAAACGTCCAGAGGCTGTCCTCAGCCCACCACAGAAGCCTTGAAATTAACGTCTGACAGGTCCTCTCAAAGCAGTGATTGAAAATTTATAACTACATAAACTTATTTTTTAATCAAGGTAACTATGTGCATGAACCCAAGCTCCACAGAGTAATTAGGTGGAGAGAGACAGGCAGGCACGCTTCAAAAGCTAACTGGGTCCTGTTTATAATGAGCCATGTAAAAGCAGAGAACAGAAAAAGCTGAGCTCCTTGTTCTGGCACTAGCTTCTCTGTCTCCTATAACCAGTAATGATACGTACATAACAAGTTCTCCTCTCATCAAGGATGGAGATGGAGAGGACTAATATCACAAATATTTTCTGTCCCTAATTAATTTTTCATGTTTCCTTCTCAAGCCAAGAGTAATATACCTATAGAACAAACCCTTTGCATCCAACTGCTATTCTCCATTTCTGTTACCACAACTCTCATTCGTTTTCTTATTCCAAGTACTTTCTGATCCACATCTCTTACCAAGACCAAAACCTGAAGAACTTCTCACTGTCAACACATTCTAAAATTTAGAATAAAGGCCCTCCATAATCCAGCCTGCCATCTCTTTCAAACCTTTTTCCTCCCTATAAATTCTTTCTTTCTTTTCTTTCTTTCCTTTCCTTACCTTCTTTTCCTTCCCTTCCTTTCTTTTTTAGAGACAGGGTCTCACTCTGTGGCCTAAGTTGGACTGCAGTGGCGTGAGCACAGCTCGCTGCAGCCTCGAATTCCTGGAGTTCAAGCAATCCTCATACCTCAGTCTCCCTTCCCAAGTAGCCCAAGTAGCTGTGACTACAGGTACATGCCATCTTTTTTTTTGGTTTTTTTGTAGAGACAAGGTCTTGCTATGTTGCCCAGGCTGGTCTCGAACTCCTGGGCTCAAACAATTCTCCTGCCTCAGCCTCTGAAAGTGCTGGGATTACAGGCATGAGCCATTGTGTCTAGTCTCTCCCTATAAATTCTAAGATCACAAAACTAGAATCCAATGGATCAAATTCGTATGTTGATACATTTTCTTTGCAATGATTAATAATAGTAACCGTAATGATAACAGTAGCAGCAAACTCAGACCTTAACTATGTCCAGGCATTTTCTAACCATTTTACATACATTAACCCCTTAATCATCACAATTCTGTAAGCTTGTTACTATCTCCAATTTAAAGATGAAAGAAAATGAGATTTTAAAAGTGGAAGAACAACCATTTGAGTTCAGACAGGTTAGCTCTAGAGTATATACTCTTAACTACTGTATTGTATTACCTTCTCTAAAGGGATAGGTAGATGGATGGATGGGTGGATGAACAGGTATGTGGACAGATGAACACATGGGTGGGTGAACAGATGTACAGATGGGTGGGTACCTAAATGACACTATTTTATGGTCCATGTTTGTGAATGTATGGTCTCCACACTAGTAGGGAGGAAAATGAGCTCTTTCCTGTACGCTCTTGGTTCTTCAACTTCTACCTGTAATAACAAGTAACCTTGATACATCAAACCCCCACTCCCCCCACCTCTCTCATCTACCCCACCTTCCCTACCCCACCTGGCCTGCACAGTTGCACCTGCCCAAAGCACAGAGAGACTCTTGCATAATTAAGTGCCTTTATCTTTATTGTTACTGTCAAAATAGTGACATAAAAAAATACAGCTACCAAGCAGACAACTAAAAAGTGCCTAATAAAGAGGACAGGCTTCAAGGGAGAAAGAATAAATGAAGTATATGAGCCGTGCATATTTATAGCACCTGCGAATTAACTTCCTAGAAACAGCAATGAGCAAATAACATACCAGTCCTTAGTGGAATCAGACACAAAATGGATGCAGCTGCAAGAACACAGAAACATACACCCTTTTACTTGCAAACATCTGCCCCCAGCATGCCCAGCAATTCTTCCACATCATCCTCACAGGAGCCCAGTAAAAAGATGAGATATTGCCATACTCCTGTCTAACATCAATGCCTTCTTGCCACCCAGACCCTAAATTACCTTCAGTTTGCTTTGACAAAAGAAAAATGCCAAAGAACAAACACCAACAGAAAGTCTTAAGCAGCAAGAAGTCTTCTGGGCTTCATTTCCCATCTGAACATGAGGTGAAAGGGGGTTCCAAACACAGCGCAAAAACATGATGCCTCCCAATTCCTTGACACAACATTTTAATTCAGTCCTACTTAATCAGAATAATTTTTCCCTCCACATTTATTCCAGGATCCCTCTGTACCAATTACATCCCTTTGAGCAGCATTCTCCAACTGTAGCTGTCACTTTGCTACCTGTAGAGCTTTGCTCATTCTGTTCTCCCAAGCTTGGAATGTTTTTCTTTCTCTGCCTATCCCCCATCTCAATGACAGCCTATTTATCCTTTTATCAGTGGCTCTCAGTCTTGGCTACACATTAAAATCATGTGGGGAGCTTTAAGAAATATTGATTTCTGTGTCCAAACTCTAGAAATTCTGATCTGTTACTGGGTTTGGCGTGAATACTGGAGTTTCTGAAAATTCCCCCAGGTGATTCTACAGCACAGCCAAGGTCGAAAGCCACCACCCTAGACCTTGTCTAAAGCCATTTCTCCCTAGAAGCCTTTGCCTAATCTGAATTAACAATTCCCACCCTGACACAACACTTTGTTTTGACTTTATTTGTTGAAAAACATGATCATATGACAGACTACAGCTAAGTTTGCCACAGTTCTGTGTGTCAGGACTATCTACATCATTAGAATGGAAGATAGGATGAATGGATAGAAACGGAGTTTAACTTATCTGTGTCATTCCCATTGGCACAACAATTTAGTCTCAGCTGCCACTCAATAGATGTTTGATAAATTTAATGGAATTGATGTTTTTATGTACTTTGCTCGGAGAGGCCAAAAACATGAATAGTGGCAGCATTTTCAATGGGTTTCCAATGGAAACGGAAAATATTAGAGGTCCTAGATAGTTACAGGTTTACTGCTGGAAGTCACCTCTTTCCTAGTAGTCCTGGAGTAAAAACACAGGACTTTGACCTTCTTTCTTCCTGCTATCTGTAAGGGTGGGTGAAGCAGCAAAAAGCCCAGCCTTCCTTATAACCAGAGGAAGCAAAATCAATCAAAGTAGACATTGTCACCCAAGATATATTGATGCCAAAGGGCTTGGGCAAGCATCTGAACAACAAGTTCATATTTCCACAGAGCAAATTGCAACATAACACACCCACTGGAATAGCTCTGCTCCTGGGAGAGAAGGCCCTAAAGCAGTGATTCTCAGAATTTATTGTATATAATAATTCCCGGGGTGCTTGTCAAAAATGTAGATTCCTAGACCACAACTCCTTTACCCCCCCTTACTGAACGAGAATACCCCTGGGTAGGGCATGTTGATGAAGCCGTAAATGGACACTTCAGCAAGCTCTTCAGGTGGTTCCAAGACTGGTAACTGGTGGACCGCACTTATCAACAGTGGCCCAAGGCATCTCAAGAGTACTCAGCCTTGTAGATTCACAGAGAATCTGGGGGGGAATGGCTTTGGGGAAGAAGGGACAATCGGCAGTGCCTGTATCAACAGAAATTATTTGGGTGTGGAAGCCAGTATATGTGCATTTAAACAGTATACCTCTATACCAGTGTCTACTGTGAAGTTTAAAGATAGTAACCAAAAGTGCTTGCCTTACAGTAATCAGTAAAAGACTGATAATAATTATCGCTTTCACATCTTCTCTCCATGATCATTTTATACCTGATGTTTCCCAGAAATCAAGGAGATACCATTAGCCTTAAACCACCTTCCACTCTAACTTCATATTAAGGAATAGCCCTGAGCCTAATTCCCCACTCCCCATTCCCTCTATATGCCTGCCAGCTACCACCAACACCACCTTCCCCTCTCTCCTACCCCACAAGGAGTCAGCCCAACTCAAGAGTCTCCAGGTCACATGGAGGTTCTCAGGCAGTGAATGGAAATCGGCCAGGTACAACATATGCACTACTTACCCGAGGGAAACAAAACCCTGGTAAGTCTTTCATCTATACCAGAAACACTGTATTTGGTAAGGTAAAGATTCACACTTCTGTAACTGTTTGTTGAAGGCCTGGAAAATTTCCTAGGCCAGCCTGTGTCAGTTAATTTCTAAAGTGAAAAACTTGTAGTCATGTCTAAGTATCTGGGAATTAAACCATGAAAAGACCCAAACATTTCTTTACCTTGGCAACTGTTTTACAACCTCCCTTCTTGACTCTAGTCAATGAAGCAAACCAGCTCCTTCAAATTCAATACCATTCTCGTCACCTTCCCATTAAGAGAAAGCAATTCCCACATTTTACCCATAAATTAGAAGTCTTCCAATTTGCAGATGTATGAAACTACGTGACCACACTCCACAAAGAGAGGGCAAATCTCAAACACCTAACTAAATATAGGGAGATGATTTGTGATACTTAAATATAATTACTCTGCTATATTCAGGTTTTTAATCTCATGTTTTTCAATTTCATTATGAAATTACAGCCCGAAACCTCTGGTCACAAAAGCAGCATTGTCGCCGTAATCGTTACCCATGTTACTCAGAGGGAGACACAGCTCTGTTGGAGGTCACTCGCCAAATGCACTAAGTGCAGACTGCACAAAGACATCTTGCTCCAGAGGATCTCATTCAGTTGAGGGAGCACAAAAAGATTTAGGAGTCTGAGTAGATGACAAGATGTCAGCAATTTAGGGCCATTATTTTTAAAAAGCATGCTTCAAGCTGAGTTACATAAATTGGAAGATGCCATCAGCAACTATGAGGTCATCCGCCCATCATAATCAGCAGATCTCTGCGCAGCAGCATGGGAAAACTGGGGAGGGTTCAGATTAATGGAGCCAAAAAGTCGACTGGAGAGTTAGAAGATAAAAATTAAGGGTAAGAGGGAATAACCTGAATTTCAGTTATGTGAGAACAGAACCCAGTTGGGTCTCCAGGCACAAATGATCCCACGTGAGACTCAGCAGCACAGCAGAAAGAATTTAGATTGGCAAAGAAGAACTTCCTGAGCAAGGAGAAGGAAAGGTTAATTCAGGGATGTTCAAACACCTTCATTAACGGCCTTTACAGAATAAAGCATCAACTGGACTTTACAGTTTTAGAATATTCTTAATGGAACAAAGTTGATACTATGCTCTAATAAACACTTGATATGTGCTAGGCACTGTTCTAAGTGCTTTATTATAAATGACCTTATATAATCTTCAAAACAATGCTAAGAGGTAGGTATTTTTATAATATTTCAGGTAAGAAAACAGAGGAATAGAGGTTATGGTTTAACCAAGGTCACAAAGCCAGGAAGTAATCAGAACACCATTACCATTTGGTTTCTTCCATATGATTTCACTGATTTAGATTATGATAATTCTCATTCTCATTCTCTCTCCCTTCTTCCTTTCCTCTCTCTCTTCTCCTACTCCTCCTTTCCCCATATGCCCTTTCCATTATCCTATATAATGTGTATTCACAGAAGCACAATTTGGACTGTGATAAAATCTAGATTATGTAAAAATAATGATTCTCTGATGTTTCAATACCTTGAGATACAATCAGTTCTTCCAAGTGGAAAAAATAAAAGAATTAATTCATTTAAAACACTCACTCACTGTCTATCATATAAACTTTGTAAGGGTCAGAGAGTTCGGACATCAAATCTAACAACGGCAGGTGTTTTCAGCTTCCAAAAAGAAACTAGGGAATGCATAAACATCTCCTTGTCTCATTGGGGAGACAACTGGCATTCTCCCAAGACAATGGCCTATCTAGGGCCAGAAAGAATTCTGAGCTCCAAGAGTAATCTTAATGTACCCTTAAACATGTGATCTAGAGCTGTGGAAATATCCATCCTGTACTTCATCTAATGTCCTATATTCTCCAACAGCCACAATGAGATCTGCTAAGGCTGATCCTAAGCTGCTGCTTGACAAGTACTTGGTTCTGACAACACTCTCCTATAGGCCAAGACAGGTGCGGTGACCCTGGGTCTAAGCAAAAATACAAGTCTCAATATTCCTAAGGGAATGTTAATAGAAATGTACAAGGACTACTTTAAATTAACAACATGGAATATCAGCATCCTAGGACTCAACTACCCCTTTAAGAAATCCCACTAAGATAATTAACATTTAAAGATCATTTAATGCACTGGTTCAAACTTGGTTAACCTTTGCAATCCGTTTTACAAAATATTGATGCCTAGGGCTCACCAGAGATTCTGACTGAATTGGTCTGGGACAGAGCCTAGGCATAGATTTTTTTTTTTAAGTGCCCCCAAGTAATTCTAATTCGCATCAAAGATTGAGAACCACAGCTTTAATGGAAATTGTGTACACAGGCAAACCTGAAATGCTCAGCTGTACGCTAAGTGGCCTTAATGTTGCATTCTTGATGTTTATGGAGTAAACACCAAAAAGTCGTCCATACAGAGCTCTGCATCTTCTTAAAAACCTTTGTTGATGGCATTAAATATTAATTTGTTTAACACTCCTTGCCTAAAGACTTGCACAAATTGCTTTTAGAAGTGGGTTTTAGGAAAGAGTATTAGAAACCTGAAATGTTTCCTTTTCTTAGAAAATGAAAATCAAGTGCCCAAACCTGCTTCCCCTTATAACTCTGAGTGCCAAAAGTATTAGAGCTGAACTGGACAGCTAACCAAGGGTATTTGATTCTTCTGTCTATGCAAGTGTTGATTAACTATCCCCCCCCCCTTTTTTTTAAAAGGGGCATGGTATGGAAGTATCTTTTTTGAAACTTGCTTCAAAGTTACTAAGGGAATAGACAGAAACTGAAGTTATAAATAATGGTCAAGTATAAAGGCCAATTTTTAGAGAATCTTCTTAGTTTCTTCAACTTTCCACTTACTTGGATGCTTCCATTCTTAAAAAGTTGCACAAAAACCAAGTGTCCTACAGGTAAAATTGTATTCAAACAATACCAGAAGAACCCTACTGTAAGGACTTTTGAATAGTGAATAATCACTTGAGTTTGTTTCCCTGTATATTTGGGGGCTCTTATGTGTAAAGTTTCTTTAGAGTGAAGCCTGCCCAGACCTCACAAACTCCAAATCTAATCTCTGACACAATGCTGCTGTTCTACCGGGGGAACCTCTATTTTTGTTCTCCCCATCCCTGCTACTCTTGGCAAAGTAACTTCTACCTTCTTCTTTTGTACCCTCTTTCATACAACTGGAATTAATAAGCCTGCAAGCTGGGGGCAATGTCTCTCCACAGCTGTCTTTTCAAGCAATTAGTTAGGGACAGAGAAGGAAGTCATTAACAATCCTGGGAGTCAGCCAGAGACAACTCTGCCACACAATACAATCAGATAGGGCCCTGGGCCAAAAGGTCACTTTTTACTGGGGGTTTGGGGTAGAGTGGGGTAACAAAGTAGTACAGGGAGCAAGATAAGGAAGCAAGGAACAGGTTTTTGCTATATTTTTCAGGCATCTTCACCAAGAGCAATTTCTTTTGTGTGGAAAAAAAAAAATGTCTAGCTGAATCAATCAGGAATTCATTCAAGGGCAATTTCAGGCAAGAGGGAAGGAATGCCAGTGATGCCTGTCTGAAAAGTCTGTCCTTTAAGGCCAAAATAGCTGCCTAAAACAGGAGTGAAAGTCCCACCTCATTCCCAGGAGGCTTGGGAAGTAAGACTAGTGTCAAAATATTATAACAGTAGTTACTATATTAAATGTTAGTGAAGTCTATTCAAAAAGATGCTTGATTAGTAAAACCAAACCATTTCACACAAGTTGGCAGATTGTTCTTGCTATGTCTACCCTCTCACTGTACCAGCATCAGTCTCACTAACCCAAAATTTTCTTGAGTGCTTTTGAGAGAGATCCTGATACTACTTTCAGTTAGAATTTCTCCTCTTTAACAAAACTAGGCTGTCTTTCTGTGGCAGGAAAAGACCTTTTACGTTTTGTTTGTTAATAAAGACAGGTAACTAGACTTATCTTTCTTTTCCTTTCTCCTGACATAAACTGTGTAGAGATGTTTTGAGAAAGGAGTCAAACTTGGACCTGGTAATCTGGGTGCATGTTCCTACCTCAGATTTTAGAACAATGTTCAGGGGCAAATTAGTGTCTCTGTGGAAAATTATTAGAGAGGGAAAGCCCTGTGAGAAACTTAACTGGATCAAATGCTGAAAGCCAGAAAGAGCTGAGTTCAAATTTTAGCTCTGATCTTAGGCTTCAGAGTCTATTTCCTGATCTGGAAAATTACACCAAATCTCATCTGATAAGCTTATGTTTTTCAAACTTTTTAGAGCACCACACATAAAGAAATATATTATTTTCAGGATCTAATGTGTGTGTGTGTATGTGCATGTATACACACACTCCTAAAACAAATTTTTTTTGAAATTATACATACTCTAAATGTGGTATACTTTGATATCATTTATTTGATTCTACTTTTTAAAATGCTGGTTGTCACTCACTAATGGGTTAAGAAATACAGTTTTAAAAACCACTGTGATAAGGTGTCTTGTGGAATAGATGTAATTAGCATTTTATCCAACAGCAAACAGCCCAGCACATAGTAGGCTCATAACGAATGAGAGCTCTCTTTTCATATAATACTGTCCTTTTATAGAAACTGACAGCAAATATAACTACTGTTTATCAGGGCAGTACAGACAACCACACCACACCATTCCATCCTTTTTACAGTGAAAAGATGCTGCACTGGGTTATACTGTCAAACAGCCCCTGAGTTATGTGTATGGCTGTTGGCACTATGTTCTGAAGACAGGATTCTGCATGTACTGTTTATACTCACTTCAGTTTTGCGGAGGGGACTTTAATTCCCAAAAGCTTCTCATTACTGTCTAAAACAAAACAACAACAAAAACTGAAAAACATCTAGATGGAGTGAGAGGGAGCCTCTCAATCATACAGAACAATTTTATAAAATTTCATTAAAAGTAGACACTTAAAACATAAAGACTGTCTTAATCCAATCTATTCTGAAAGCATCCATGATGATGAACTCTATTCAACTAACTTAGGCTGACTATCCAGACACAAAAAGCAAAACTACATCCTTGGAAAACCCTCAAAACTTTAAAGAAAAAAATTTATAAGTCCTTTTGCATGCTACTATTCCATAATAATTTAAAAACTTCACATTTTCTTGAATGGTCATTTACAAGGAGACCTTCCATGACCACACTTACTAAAATATCTCCCTACACCATTCTTTTCTGTTTTTTTTCTTTCATAATATTTATCACCACCACGACCATCATAAATTTGTCCAAAACACCATCCCATGAAGAGATTTTAAGCATCATGAGGGCAAGGATCTTTTTTGTTTATTCACCACTGTATCCCCAGTATCTAGAAGAATGCCTGGCACATGGTAGGAACACAAGAGATATTTTTGAAATTAATTAACAAATTAGTGAATTAAATGAGTGGAATGTTGTTTCTGCACTGGAGCTCAACCCCAAGTCATGTACCTCCTCTGTCTTCCTCCTCCATGATTATGAGAAAAGCACAGAAAGACAAGCCCCTATTCTCTGAAGGCATCAGCTGTACATCACACACAGAGGCTCCCCTGTATCTGTTCCCTCCTTTCTTTACATTTACAAGTAACAATTCCCCAGCTCCCCTTGGCACTGTTCACAGTCTACCAGCTGCTCATTTCCTCTTAAAGAAACAACAGATATGTGAAAATCAAAACACATCTCCCTGATGCCACTCCTTTACAACCTGTCCTAGGTTGGAAGCCCTTCAGCCAAGGTCAGAAGCCCCTCAGACTCCAGAGGAAAAACAGCAGAAAAATACCAAGAAGGAAAAGGCCAGGGAAAAAGCAAAACAAAGCAGAAGCCTCTGAATTGATGTATTTTGGCATAACTGAATACAGCTTCATCTACCTCTTCTCTTCTTCAGAGAGACAGCTAGAATCTCCTCTAGCTGGGTACTCCAAGTTGTAAAAAGAAAGATCATGCCAGGATTTTAGATTTTTTCAATTGGCGGTTGGGTAGTGACTTCCCTTTGGGACTTCACTCATCCACCTGACTCTCTCCAAAACTAATGTTAAAGGTTGCATTATCTTTCCTGCAATAGCTTGAAGCTTGACCAAGCAGGCTGGGAAATTTTACTGCAATACACTCTCTTCCTGTTTCCAAGTTTGTGTGGCTAATGCTTGATGTCATTTTGTGTAGTATAATGCCTACTGACACTGGAAAACACACTCAAGTGTCTGGGGGTAGCAGTTAAAGGGTGGGGGGAGAGGGACTGTCATAGTAGCATAATAAAAGCAAATCATCTGGTAAAACAGGAGATAAATGCATAAATCCAGGCAGAGAATTTGAAGTAGAAATGCATTACTGACTCAAGAAATCATTTCAAATGACTTATACTACAAATTGGCTTTAAGAGACATCTCAGTCTGTACATGTATTCCCTGCTGAATGATGATACCTATTCAAATGATCAAAAACAGTCTGTTCTTAAATTCTGGATAAATCCTAGACCTCAGAAACAGGCAAAGGAAGACACACAAAAAAAGTTCAAAAGCAGAAAGGCAGTAAATGTTACTCTTAGGACCAATCTCTCTGATACGCCTCAAGCTTGCTAACAGCATTTTTATGCCACAGGCACGCTACTTTCCTTTGCCCTCATTTTATTTCAGAGGAAGTCCTTCCCTAATAGCCATGGAATACCTAAAAGGAGAAGAGAAGGGGAGGGCAAGGCATTCTACTATCTCTTCTACTTGGAAAAGACTCAAGAGCCTGGAAATATGCTGCAAAAATCAGTGTGAGCACAACAGCAGCAGCAGCCAAGGAAACTGAATTCCAATGGGAAATGTGCCAGCTGGGACTCACTCTATAACTGGAGAGCAACCATCAACTTAAATGGCCAGTGGCCAGCTCAGTACAAATCATGTGGTTACAAGGAGCAGAGTAGAAATGCCTCCTAAAATCACCCTAGACCTGTTCCCTCCTTCCTGAACTGACTTCTAACAGTCCCAGTGTAAAATCATTCCTCCCTCTGAAGTGAATGTTCTACTCTCCAAAGGATAGCATGTATCTCTAACAGATTCTCAATGAGGCAAAGGAGGGAGCCACTGGAGCAGTGGTGCTTGAAGTCACAGCAGGTTTGGCACTATCAAGTAGGATAAGTGAAACAAAAAAAAAGATGAGCAGCACCTCTCAAAAGGGTCAAAGGGATTACTTTGCACACGTGGCAAGGGTGAGCATGCCCAGGGAGCACCACAGCATATGGACCATGGATTTGGATATGGGTAAGAGGTAAAGCCCAGGGCAAGGGAGACAACTCTAAATCAATGCTGATACACAACAAATCCAAACAACTGGCATCTTATTATTGAGTGAAACATATTTAGAGTCCATTTAAATAATTCCTAGGGACTCAACAAAGCCTTTCCAAAAAGGGAATTACTGTTCTAAAGCACAAGAATAAAATCTAAATGATAGCTGACCCTAATTAACTGCCTAAACACAAGGCAACATATTGTTTCTTCCCAATAGAGAACACTCTCCAAAAGTTACACTTTGTAACATAAGGTCTGATTTTTTTTTTTTAAAGTGGCAGATTTCCCTCCTTAATTAGCTTTTCTTAAAATCAAAAAGAAAATTATCATCCAGTCCCCAGGTGCATACCAACCAGGAAGCCTGACAATAAAACCCAGGGATCAGACGGGCGTGGTGGCTCACGCCTGTAATCCTAGCACTCTGGGAGGCCGAGGCAGGCGGATTGTTTGAGCTCAGGAGTTCGAGACCAGCCTGAGCAAGAGTGAGACTCCGTCTCTACCAAAAATAGAAAGAAATTAACCGGACAGCTAAAAATATATAGAAAAAATTAGCCAGGCATGGTAGCACATGTCTGTAGTTCCAGCTACTTGGAAGGCTGAGGCAGAAGGATTGCTTGAGCCCAGGAGTATGAGGTTGCTGTAAGCTAGGCTGACGCCACGGCACTCACTCTAGCCAGGGCAACAAAGTGAGACTCTGTCTCAAAAAAAAACCCAGGGACCCACCAGGGGAAAGGTCTCTGGGATTGAAAACATTTAAAAGGCAAATAATTAGGAATTGACTATAGCTACAAGTAAATTTCTTGTGGCCTGAAATCCATCTTCCACTGGTAAGAACCTTGCAAAAACCACCATGACTGGATGATATCCTAAAACCTGATCTATAACATGAAGCTGAATCCACAGAGGTTGCATATAGGAGCCTGTATTTGTAGTAAGTTCCCCCATGTTAATGGGGGAAATAGAGTTAATCTGCTAACCTCTACTCAGATGGGGAATTAAGTCTTTCTAGAGATTCCATGTTCAGGCCTTTACTCCCTGCCGAGTGACCTGAAAATGAATGACCCAAAGACATTTGTTCCAGCAGCCACATATGGCTGGCCAGAGTAAGGCAGCCAATTCCCATCCCACAGGCAGCTCCCTCTCCAGAGCTTGGTGTGTGGCCTTTGAAACAAGTGGCAAGGGAAAGAGAGAAAAACAAACAAACAAAAACCAGCCACTGCGTCTACACTGAGTTTAAGATTACAAGTAATGTGGTGAAGAGCTTTCAAGAGACTGGAAATACTCTAACAGAGATGCCTGTCAATTTGGTGCAGTATAATTAGCTAGTAAAACTTTAAACAAACAATTATTCTAGTCCTCTGCCAAGAGGCTGCTGAGGTTAGAGTAGAAGAAGAGCATTATCCTTAGGAGATCTGGTCTCCAGGGCTGATGCCAAGGCCAAGTTGTGATTCAGAGTACCCACTGCCTCCACGTGTTAATCTGAGGCACCTTCAGCCCACACACAGCAGCTAACTGCAGCTTGGTGCTCCTTACTGGACCTAGTTCCTAAACAGCCTCCTTCTCTCTCAGTGTTCCTAAAACTGCTGGTAGTTGGCAGATGCATTATTTATAGAAGGAAACTGTTTTAATAACTATTTTCATTTTAAGAAATAAAAACAATAGAACTATTTTTCAACTCAGTAATTCTGAGAAAATATAACAAAGGACAATCTTCATCTGGGCCATGAAAACAAAGCCTCAAATTTAAAGACAAAAAAACTACATTTTAATTACAGGACTAATATGGTGGAAATAGAAAAAACTAAACTGGGAGAATGATGATCCAGTTTCCAGTTCCAGCTCCACTGCTGTAAAATTGGGCTGGATATGGACATAACCATGCTACATATCAGTATCCCCACATCAGTAAGATGGGGGACTAAGAAAGAGAGTAGGTTAAAAAGATCAAGTCCTTTTGAAATATAAATCTAATTCTGATTAATTTATAGCTTTGTAGATAGCTCTTCAAATTGTGGTTGAAATCAGTATCCAAGTCGACCTGATTAAAATCCTATCAGCCTCAATTAAAAATAAGGGAGACTCTATCACTGATTGTTTTGCTCTGTATTGTTGTTTACTTTCCAAAGGACTCAGGAACGGCAATGAAGTGAGAGTGGAAATCATGACAGCCACTAATTAGTCTCATTTAACTCAGGCAATGACACTCACCAACAACCATTTGTCCCTAGATTCTACCGCTGTACTTTTAACACTCTGATGCAGACCATCCTTTCAGGTTTCCATATGTAGCTACATCCACTTATAGCTCTATAAATAATAACAGCCAGGCACACAGTGACCAGCCACCTGTGAAATTAGCATCACATGATCTGACCAGGTTGATTTACCCACCCTCTTCCTCTCCGCCCTGGGCCAAAAATCCAGACAGTGCTGTTAGACCAGAGTTGCATCATGCTTCCCAGGATGTGTGGATGGAGAATGGTCCTATTACCAAGTCAGGACAGCTGTTCCACGGTACATCACTCCAATGGGCTTTAACAGAAAAGGTCAAAATTTTAACAAGTATCAAATCTCCAGTATTTGTTTTATAACTTCTGAGTCCTATGAAATTCATTATAGCAAAGGCTCTAGTAGTTCCAAGAAATTAAACACAGGCTTTTTCTGAGAGTGCAAGTTATTTTATAATCAATTAAACTTGATAAAATTAAAAATAAAATTTAACAATAGCACCTAAAATTTGATATGGCTAAATATCAATTGGAAAGACCTCATTAAATCATAGGTAGCTATGACTAGTTCACACTGAGAAAATGTAGTTTCATCTATATTTGAGGAAGTTACACTAACTTTATTTTGAATATTACGGATTTCCTCCCTAAGCTGAGAAATATTAACACATGGCGGCAACATTTTTAGTAAAGCTCAGGGAGCGACATCTCCCCATCCTTTCTAATGCACAGGCACTCCATGTGAAAAGGACAACCTTACTAATTAATTCAAAAAGTATGGATTTACTGAGCAGATACTATGTGTCAGATCCACTGCTAGATTCTGGGTAACAACCCAAGTGAATTACTGAGGTAAAAATCTCAACCAATGAAAGTTTATTAAACCAAGATTTTGAGGATGCGCCCGGGGAAAAATACAATCTCAGACAAGCTGGAGCTGGCCCCCACTCTCCCCCCAAAGAGAAGGTTGGAACCTTTGGCATTTTAAACGAATACAGAGAGAAAGAAAAATGCAGGGGTAGAGGTGGGAGGTGGGGTGTTGCTGATGACATAGTAGCTACATTCTTGTGAGGCCCAAGAAATCTACGTTTTACATAAAATAAGAGAGTGATTATGTAGATGTCCCTGGGTAGATGGCAGAATGTCTGATTCTGTCTAGTCTCAAGTTCTGTTACCTATAAGATAAACTTGTAATTCATTATTACTGTGGAATCTCATAGGCATTAGTTTTAGGTGCTAGACATAGGTACAATTTGCATGTCCTTGCTTACGGGATCATCATTCTCCCAAGCAATTTCGTTAACGAATGATGTGTGGGGCCAGCTCTTCACAGGTGCCAAAATCACCTGGAAATGCCCAAGAGACATGACATGTACCTTTAAAGTCCTCTTTATATACTACTATGCCTTTATTATTTCTTCAAACATGCTAAGGTATACTAATCACAGAAGGGCCAGTAAAGCCTCTGAGTGGGAAAAGAGATTATGACGATTACTCCAACAGCTACTATCTGAATTTATTTTTTGCCTCGATGAAAGATGTTTCATTGTAAGTTGAAATGGTGGCCCCACCATTTCTGAGTAAGCTGTCTGCCTCAATCCCAGAAAGGTTTAATGATCAATTAACTGGCTGTTTTCTTCCACAGGTTAAACAACTGAGACACTGGAAATGGCTGTGTATACTACACATAAGAACTATGCGTCACAACAGACAGCCGTGGGGAAAGGTCCTGCAAACTTATGCTTCTCAAAAGAAAAGACAGAAAGTGACACAGATATAGACCACATGTCATGGTATTCTTTGCCATCTTAGTTTCTAGGGCTACCTGAGAAAACAGAGAGACTCTTGAAGGTTTACTGAACAAGCAAGCAGGTTGGATCTTTAGTCAGGGATCAGACACAAAGAAATCAATTTCATTTGTATTACTTATGGTTCCACAATTGCATTCGTGGCTTATATTTTTTTTTAAGAACAAAAGATAAAATTTTAAAATGCTCTTAGAGGTTCCCCAATACTCACACCTTCTGTACCACACTCAGACCTTCCTTGAATATCTTCAGTGACATAAAACTTAATATTAAATATTTACATTTTTGAAAGCCCTGTCAGAATGCTATTTCAGAAACAGGACCATAGTATTTTCCTCTGTTCCTCCCTATTACTAATCCTGGTTCTACACTAGGAAAGAAAAAAATCTAACTAATCCCTCTTAGAAACCAGAATCCACGTAAGAATTTGGAGACAGATATCATGTGTAAATTTTTCAAGTGTTATCACTCCCTAAAGCAGACTGAAGATTCCTAATGTGTATTTTTCCCCCACAGTCCCTTACCAAAAAGTCAGCACAATTAGAAACTATAACTGTGTCTGACCTCCTCTGACATTAGTCATCTGATGATGGTAACCATGACACATACAAAAACACTCAATAGAAACAAAGACCATCTAAATAAGCACTGAGTACTGACAAGGATTGGAAATCACAAGAGTAATCCAAGGACCAGATCTAGCTCTGGGCCAGACCAGGAGAATCTCATGGTATACTCAGAGTGGGAGGTCCAATTTCAGGCATCTGTTATTTAAACACAGAGAAACCAGATCAGGAGTATTTCAGATGGTGCAGTGTCAAAACACAGAGGGTATCAGGAATGACATCCTGACATTCATTCACTCATGACTTGTTGGCTGCTCATCTGGTCCAGGTGGGAAACACAGGCAGCCACCCTTCAATCTAGCTCTAACCAGTTCTGCTTCCGGAAAATGATCAGTTTGCCTTGAAAGCTGTGTCATGGGATAAAACCATCCCAAGAACAACTCCCCCATTCCTATATTTAGCCTCAGACACTTTGCTCCACTCATCTGGATGCACCAGTCAGACCAGCCTGAGTCAAAGGAAGAGTAAGAAAGTAAGGCGGACTGACTCAACCAGGGCCTAGGTTGGAAACAGCCCATCAGTGGGAAAGAATCTATGGGCTTACTTGGCAGGACTAGAAAATGCACCTTAGAAGGAAACATGATAGCCATCAGTTTAAAGTGATGCCAATGGGAGAGACCTAAAAGCTTTGATCAGGGATCATTTCCTAGCCTCTCTTGAGAGAAGGATGTTGACAGAAAGCATCACCCCCAGGGAGGCACTGAAGAAAACCATGACTGTCAAGGTAGCAGCAGCTCCCAAAGCAAACATGGAATCCACCCTGCCATCAGCCACCAAGAAGACAGCGTCCTAAGAAGGAATACAGAGATGGGCATAACTAAATGGGAAAAGAAGTAAAAATACAACACAGTGCAGTTTTTTTATGACCCATCATCACAAATTACAACTTAAGAATGTCATACAATATTCTTCACATTACCCAACAAAAAAATACAAAAAATTATTTCCATGTGGGGATAATACACTTAATGTTTTCTAATTATGTATTCTGTTTATTCTGCTAGTATTTAACTGGTAATTCATAATTTACCAGAACTCTCTATTTGCACAGATTGCTAACAGATTTATATTCCGAAGAATTCACAACTAGCCTAGATTCCTCTGGGGAGATCAGGAGTTCCAGAGAGCCACCAGCTGCCTCAGAATCACCCGGGGCATTAATTTAAAAAAAAAAAAAAAAAATTGGACTCTATCCTAGACCTACTGAACCAGACTCTCCAGGGATGGAGACAGGCCCCATGCATTTCTGTAAATCAAATTTATTGAGGTATAATTTACTTACAATAAAAAACACCCACTTTAGAGTATATAGTTTGGTGAGTCTGATAAATATATATACCACAATCAAGATATATAATATTTCTAACATCTCAAAAAGTTCCCTCTTGATAGGTCCATGGATTACTGCTGAGATTTCCTATTTTTCAGTTGCTTAAAATAAATAAATAAATACTTGTTGAAGCCTTTTTTTTTTTTTTAAATGATGGCTGTTTCAAAATTCTTGTCAGAATTCCAACATTTGATTCATCTGAGTGCTGGTATCTGCTATTGGCTAGTCTCATTCATGTTGTGATTTTCCTGGTTCTTGTGACTTTTGATCATATCCTGGACATCTTTATTTATTCATCAGGCAGTATCCCTGTTAAAATGCAGTGGGGCGGGGGTGGGGATGGAGAACAGTGTAGATTCTGTTTCTTCTGGGTCCCACCAATATTACAGTGGAAAAGTAGAACACTGAGTCACACCGTCTGCTGCAGATAGAGGGGTGGAAGTTCAGCTTCCTGTTGGCCCTACTGACACCTTTCCACTGAAAATAGGGCACTGACTGGCACTACTGCCTCATTTCCTCCAAGGTAGAGTGTTAGATCAGATTCCCCTTGGCCCCACTGCCACCAGGGAGGAGAGGTGACTCATACTACTTTGTTACTGCAGGATGGAGATGGATGCTCAGTGTAGGGCTGGACCCCACTGATGCTCCCTGGCACTGCCCCAGAGTACCACCTGATTCTGCCCAGCAGAGGGAATGAAAGATCAGCATCCTGCTCAGTTCTGTTGACACCACTGGCAGGAGAGTTGAAGCACTGCCTGCTTCCAAAGAGCAGGCTGAAAGATCAAATTTCTGCTTAGCCCAGCTGCAACGGTGGGGGTGTTGGGTTATGGGGTATGATTTTTCCCTTGGCATTTGGCTGCAATAGGAAGAGTATTGCCAAAAAGGTTTTCTGATGTTAGCCCATCCTTTTCCCAGGCCTTTGGCTATGTGAAACAGGTTTTTCTTAAAGCTTTTTTTGCCTTCATCTGTTGACATTTCTGGGTTAAAGGTTTTTGCGTACCCTGTGTGAGATACTGGCATAACTCATTTTATTGAGCTTCACAGACATTGCATTTTTTACAAATTGAAGGTCTGCAGCAACCCTGAGTTGAATACAGGAGCCATTTGTCTAACAGCATATGCTGACTTAGTATCTGTGTCACATTTTAGTAATTCTCATATTTCAAACCTTTTCATCATTATTATATTTGTTACGGTGATCTGTGATTGGTGATCTTTGATGTTATATTGTAATTGTTTTGGGGCAAAAGGAACCACGCCCATAGAAGATGGCAAACTTAATCAATAAATGTTGTGTGTGTTCTGACTGTTTCACAACCAGCTGTTCCTTCACTCTCTTTCTCTCCTTGGGCTTTTCTAGTCCCTGAGACACAACAATATTGAAATCAGGCCAATTAATAACACTACAATGGCTTCTAAGTGTTCAAGTAAAAGGAATAGTCATACATCTCTCACTTTACTTCAAAAACTACAAATGATTAAGCTTCATAAGGCATGTCAAAAGCCAAGATGGGCTGAGAGCTATGCCTCTTGTGCCAAACAGCCAAGTTGTGAATGCAAAGGACAAGTTCCTGAAGGAAATTTAAAGTGCTACTCCAGTGAACACACAAATGTTAAGAAAGTGATACAGTCTTATCGTTGATAAGGAAAAAGTTTTAGTGGTCTAGATAGAAGATCAAACCAGTCACGACATTTCCTTAAGACAAAGCCTAAACCAGAGCAAGGCCTAACTCTCTTCAATTCTATGAAGGCTGAAAAAAAGATGAGGAAAACTGCAGGGAAAAAAGCTTGAAACTAACAGAGATTGGTTTATGAGGAACATAAAAGTGTGAAATGAAGCAGCAAGTGCTGATGTAGAAGCTGCAGCAAGTTATCCAGAAGATCTAGCTAAGATCATCAGTGTAGACTTAACAGCCTTCAACTGAGCGAAGATGCCACCTAGGACTTTCATAGCTAGAGAGGAGAAGTCCACGCTTGGTTTTAAAACTTCAAAGGACAGGATGACTCTCTTACAAAGGGCTAATGCAGCTAAGTGACTTTAAGTTAAAGCCAGGGCTCATTTACCATTCTGAAAATCCTAGGACCCTTAAGAACTATGCTAAATCTACTCTACCTATACTCTAGAAATGGAACAACAAAGCCTGGATGACAGCACATCTGGTTTACTAAATATTTCAAGCCCACTGTTGAGAACTACTACTGCTCAGAAAAAAGATTCCTTTCAAAATGTCACTGTTTATTGACAATGTACCTGGTCAACCAAGAGCTCTGGTAGACATATATGAGGAGATTAATGTTTTCATGCCTGCTAACGAAAGATCTTGGAGATTCCAACTTCCAAATATTATTATTTAACACATTAACTGCCATGTGAGTTTTATTTAACTCATATTAGTGTTGAGCCCAGGGCTTCGTAAAGCATTTGTAACTCTCACGTCTCTGTACCTTGGGAGCTATGAGAACTACTTTTCAAGTTGCATGTAACTCATGCACAGAAAACAAAAAAATAACAAAATTTTCATTAAATTAGAAAAGATCATTTTTGATCATTTATTCTATTTTCATAATAAAACATCATGGTCCCAAGGAAAAGGGATTTTTTTTCTAGTATGACAGTCAATGTGTTAAGAAATACATTTCATAAGGCTACAGCTGCCAAAGATACAGATAGCTAATCTTCTCATGAATCTGAGCAAAGTAAATTGAAAACCTTTTGGAAAGGATTCACAATTCTAGATGCCATTAAGAACATTTGTGATTCATAAGAGGAGGCCAAAATATCAACATTAACAGGAATTTGGAAGAAGCTGATTATAACTTTCATGGATGACTTTTAGGGGTTTAAGACTCAGTAGAGGAAGTAACTGCAGATGTGGCAGAAATAGCAAGAGAACCAGAATTACAAATCTAGCCTAAAGATGGGACTGAACTGCTACAATCTCATGATGAAATTTGAATAAATAAGGAGTTGCTTCTTGTGTGTGAGCAAAAAAAGTGGTCTTTTGAGATGGTTTCTACTCCTGAAGATGCTGTGAACAGTATTGAAATGACAACAAACAATTTAGAATAGTCCATAAACTTATTTGATAAAGCAGCAGAGTTTCTGTGAGAATTGACTCCAACTGTGAAAAAAGTTCTACTATGGGGAAAATGCTGTCAAACAGTATCAGAAGGAAATCTTTTGCAAAAGAAACAGTCAATCCATGTGGCATACTTCACTGTTGTCTTCCTATAAGGAATTGCCACAGCCACCCCAACCTTCAGCAACCACCATCCTGATCAGTCAGGTCATCAACATCAAGGAAAGAGCCTCCACCAGTAAAAAGAGTATAACTCCCTCAAGGCTCAGATGATCATTTGAATAAATAAGGAGTTGCTTCTTGTGTGTGAGCACATATTTTAGCATTAAAGTATTTTTAAATTAAGGTATGTACATAGACATAATGCTATTGCACACTTAACAGACTACAGTCTAGTATAAACATAACTTTTATATGTACTGGGAAACCAAAAAATTCATGTAACTTACTTTTTTTGCAATATTCACTTTATTGTGGTGGTCTGGAATATCTCCACAATATCTCCAAGGTATGCCCATATAAGGGAATCAACAAGAAAACCTAGGGGATTCACCACCATGTCATTCTGCAAGTCCCCAAGTCACAGGCAGCCTGACTTCTTTCTACCTTTCAGAGAATTAATTTGCTCCTTTGTCATTTTATTAATATATCCAAGGTTTTTAGTGTAAGAGGAAGGACCTATGAGGAATGGGGCTACTCTATCTTGGTAGAACTGGAAGTGTTGGGGTTCTGTATTTTTTAAATGCCCTCTTAATGATTTTGATGCACCAGCAAGTTCAGGAACAGTCACACTCTTCTGGGGCATCAGTAGAAAAACCAGACAAACTGGGGGCTCAATCAGGCAATTGTCCAATTATAACTAATACTACATATCAGGTACTTTACTGAACACTTTATTTGCATTGGCTCATTTAATCCTTATAATAACTTCAATGTGGGTATGATTTTCATCAAAATTTTCCATATAAAGAAAGAGACAGTGAGTTTAAGTACATCGCTCAAGCTCACATAGCTCATAAATAGTGGAGCTGGGATCCAAAACTAGGCTGTTTGGTCCTTGGAATCCACATTCTTGTATATTCTGCTCTTTAACACAATGCATTGCATTCATTTTTTAAAACTCATTCAAACACACTAAGGCATTATCCTACAGTAATAAGTAAAATCAAAGAACACAGGAATCTAAAAGAATTTGCCTTAGGCTATAAATTCAGAAACTCATTGGAATCCTCTCTGCGTTGAGAGGTGTAAATCTTTAAGTCCTAATTTCTTAGTCTGGCTCTTCATAATCTGATACCAGCCTATATTTTCAAAGTTGATTCCCACTTTAAGACTTTGAGTTCCCTGACAGGAAGGACCTCTGTAAGACTGCACAGTTGTTTATAACCAACTCAGTAAACATTTATTGAACAAATTAAGAGAAGAAAATGAATCCAACAGCAGAAAAGTCACAGAGTAACAATTCAGATGTAGGACAAGAGAAATGGCACTGGACAAATATGAATGTCTGAGTTGAACCTGTCATTAACTAGTTGTGTACACTTTAGGCTCTGTAAGCTTCAGTTATCCAGAGGTTGGACAGGATCACAATTATTGATGCAGTCCAGCTTCCTATCCTAAACAAAAGGAGTGCAGACATGGGGATCCCTGCTTCTCTTCCTTCTCAGTAAAAAATATCAGGTCATTGACAGGCATGTAAGAGGCAGAACTGAAACAAAAAAACCCAATCTCTGGATTTGATTCCAAGCTCTTCCTCTTCGCAAGAGACCACTGTTCTTCTGCACTAGTAATCTGTCTTCTTGTCTATCGGGCAAACTCCCTGCTGTCCTCCACACCTACCTTGACCAAGGAGTCTTCCTGGACACCCTGACCCCTGCCACACAGAAACAGCACTGCATCATCTGTGCCATCACCATACCTTGTGTCCCTTATACTGCTACAGTTTCCACACTGCACTGAAACCACCTATTTGCACACAGATTGTCCGCACTAGACTGAACTCCTTGAGAGCAGAAACAATGCTTATTTACTTCTGCATCCCACTAATGAACACAGTGCCTGGGACCTACCTGAACGCAAATCATGTTCTTGACTAAGTATCTCAAAGCCAAGTAATTTCCCTTTGGAACCCCAAATCCACATTCTTACCACTCTCTTTTTTAGGTACCTGCTATTGCTACAGGGGAAATTGCTCTTTTTAAAGTGGGTCATAGAACAAAAAGGCAAATTATACAAGAAAAACCTGTGGGTACATGCAGAAAGATCTCCAGTGCTTTAGTAGGTTTTAGATGGTGAGTAGGGGGAGTTTACACAGTAACATGCAAAAACCACGAGTGCACAGTGGCCAGGGCAATTGCAGGGCTAGTCATCCACAGTTCTTCCTGCCTCAAATTCTGAACCCTCCCTGACAGTTCTCCAACACTATGAAGATGCAGCTCCTTGGACTGAGGGGTCAGCAGGTAAAGCCACATCTCCTTTCGTGATCTACTACTGTAAGACCAACCGGTGTTAGTTCCTTGAAGTAGCAACCTGTCCTGCCCTATGAGAAATCATCTTTTTAAAAAACAGATCTGTTCCCCTAACTTTAAAACAGTGTGATTAACTCCTTCTAAATGCAACTGAAGGGCAAAAAATAAAATAAAATGAAGTGGAAGATAGGTATGCAAAGTAATCAGAGACAAGCAACTGGGACTGGAGGTAGAAATGTCAGTCTTCTGTTAGTCTCTAGCAGATCTCTGGAAATCCTTGGTTTATAAACCACATTATTTCCGAAATTCACAAAGGTCTTATATGAAGTATTCAGCAAAGCTGTAACTTAGGAGAAGCAGGATAACTGCCTCTAACTCCACGTAGCTCACCCTACACTATGCACACCATATAGCTCATGACCAACAGTCCAGTGGGCTTAAGCTGGAGCCAAGAGGCTGGCACCTCAAAACATACTTCAGGCAGCCAGGAATGTTCCCACTGCAGCTCCTTTACCTACCTTTCTGGAAATCCCTGTGAACTCAGGGTTGACAGTAATATTAATATTACTGGATAGCAAATTTTAATAAACCCTTCATACAAAAACATTCACCCACATATATCTCATACCGAGTACATCATAGGCATTTGCTAAATGTCTGTTGAATGGTTATAATACCCACACAAAGTTCTAAAGTCCTCATTTATAATGTAAAAAAATGCTTTGCTATACTAACAGAATCACCTAAAATGAATCAAACTAATATTTTAAAAATGACCACCACCAAACAAACAAAAAAACACTACAAAAAACTGAAACCACAGCCTCTCAATAAAAGATGGCCAGTATACATTGTTTATAACATGCTCTGATGTGTTAGCCGCAAGTGAGAACTAACACTTCCTTATGCTTAACTGTTTATTTCACTATATCAGTACCTGGAAGGAGACAACCATGCCAATCAGATCCCTGTTTATGCTCTTGAATTTCACTTTCATACCACCCTGACCATTCACCACAAACACCAATTAGTTTTTTTATAACAATGAAAGTAGCTGTTATGTACTGAAACACCTGTGACATGGTAGGCACTGTTCTGAAGGTTTAACATGTATTTCAACCTTCACAACAACCCTGTGAGGCAAAGACTAGAATTATCTCCATTTCCTACCTATAGTTCAGTTCACTGGACACTCTTAACACAATTTCTTTATCTTTTTGCCTTGGTTTATGTCCCTCATTTATTCTCAATAATCAAGTTTACTCTGTGAGTTAGCAAATGGGAACACCAAAAGACTGACAATACATTGCCCTGTTCACCCACAAGCTCTGATCTGCATCATTAATTCACAGACAATAAAGGCAGCAGCCAGCTCCCAGAAAAGGAGGGAAGGAGATATAAATGCAAACATAACATAATCTGAGGAACAATTAGGTCTCCAAGTTAGAAAGCTAGCTATTTCCAGCTAAATGCAGAATGGTGCATTTCCATCACCATTAACTTCAGGAAGATTGCAGCTAATCTCATTGAATTTATAAATGAAATCCACTCTGTGAACATTACATAAGTCATCCCTTAACCTCACACTTCCTGGAGAGCAGTCAACACTTGGAAGACAGTCAACTGCTTTCTCCCCATGGCTCATCACAGAAAGAACTTCCAGTGATGCTGTGTACACACTAAGAAATAGTCACTAAACACACTTATTTGTGATTTTATCTCCCACCTAATTACAGTTGAAATAATATAATATGATTTACGCTCTTGGTTCAAGTGTGACATATTTAATAGATTATTCAGTATTGGTTTATCCAGCTATGTCTGCCTGACAGCGGCACTTAATGTTAATCAGGGGTATGCCTGTGTATCAATTTTAAGCTTCACACAGTTCAATGAAATTATCAGAGTTGTAAGACATCATCAATATGTTTTGATCTTTGTGTCAAGAGACTTGAGATGTCTGTTAGTTTTTCCTTCATGTTCTGCTTCACTGCACAGAATGGGAGATAGAGCATAAGTGAACACATGTGTCCAGACTGCCTCACACGTTTCATCATTTGGACACTCCAAGGCCCAGTGTACCAAGATGGCCTGTTCTCTATCTGGTGCCTTGAGACTAGCTATTCCCAACAGACCACATTTCCCTCTCCTCTAAACCCAGGCTATCTAAAACCCAGGTCCCTCTTTGCAGGAACCAGTCTCCTCCAGCCACCTCATCTTCATCCTTCTTCTCCTATAAGACGCATTCTCCCTCAGCTCCCCTGCTTCCTACTCAAGGGAACTGTGTCTCTCGAACCCCTGTCCAACAGCGCATAACCTCCTCTGTCAGTCAGTTTCCTCTGATCAGAGGGATCCATTATGAACCCAAATCTGGTCCTTCTGTACAAGGATTGAGTTCCCCACCCCACCCCGGGTCTTCCACATCTCACAGCTTAAAGGCCCACAGCTGGTTATACAGAGGGAGTCCTAGCCCTGCAAGGTGCAACTAGAACACTAGTTTGCTAACCTCATGCAAAAAGAAATGTACATTCAAAGGCTAGACTATCTGGGATTGAACTGAGGGGGTAATCTCCCTTCTCTGTGTCTATTTCAATTGAAGTAGAATTTTCTGCATGCTGAAGTCATACAAGTTTCGCATTTTTCCAAGTGTCCACCTTAGAAAACAGAAAATTCTTTAACTTGACTGGAATGCCAGGTACCACTTCTGTTTATATGCTCCTCCCCACACACTCATCACTTTTGTATTTTAATTCAATACTTTCAACCCAGGTATCAGCCAGCCAGAAATGGGCATATCCCAGCTGTCTCTAAGAACTGCTGGAGTAACCTCAATCAACCAGTTCACCCTGCATCTCTCCATTCATCATCATAGGGACTGCCTTGATGGTTTAATTTTTTAAAAAATAAAAAAACCTTAACTCTCTGGAACAAAAACAGCTCCTCTGGCAGGCATTCATAACTTCAGAGCATAGCTAGGCTCCCAGTGCTCATGCTAGTTAGCTAGCAAGGACCCATGTCACATAAATCATGTTCCTGCCACTTCATGGCACTTCAGGAAATTACCAGCCAGTATTAACTTGCTCACAGAATTATCAAAAGCTGTCTCATTTATGCTACTAATATCAGCATAAATGGAATGAAGTCCACAGCCTTGAGTGACTGGCCTTCTTATCAGGCTACCTAGTGGGTGACCATGGGCAAATGGCCTTGGGATGGCAGCCTCAGTAGTTAAGAAACAAACGAGACCTACCACCATTCAACTTCAAAGGCTTTAAAAGTCAGAATGAGAATACACCCTGCTTTGAATTCTTAACAAAATCCTGTATGAACTCAATCCAAGATGTTCACTGTGTACCTACCACGTCTAAGTTATCATGTTAAGGTGTGACAAGGATTCTCAAACCAGGAGAAACCCATCACAGTTTAAGGCAGATAAGTATGTCACTATAGCAAAGTAGATCAGGAGCTATCTACCAAGGGGTAAGTGGAATAAATAATGTTGACAAACAACAGCAGCACATGCCAGGCACTGTTCTAAAGACATTACATAACCTAACTCTTTATCACTAAGACCCTATGAGGTGGTTCTTATCTTCACTTTACAAATGAGGAA
The DNA here is from genome assembly GCA_963575035.1 of Avahi laniger. NCBI lineage: Eukaryota > Metazoa > Chordata > Mammalia > Primates > Indriidae > Avahi > Avahi laniger. The sequence goes on along the minus strand of CAUYSK010079420.1, from coordinate 3,928 downwards.
ATAAAACTACCTTATACAGAAAAGTAAAGTAATCTGCCCAAGATGAAACAGCCTCTAAGTGGTTGATCTGGAATAAAAACTCAAAGTCTCAGTCTTGTCTGTCTGAAATATAATAGAGAGAGATGATACGATGGCCAGGTGGGAGTAGTCAGGAAAGATGTACTGGAGATGGAGGCATTTCAAATGAACCTATAAGGATGACTAGATATTATTACTAAAATATATATAACCAAGGATGCCTTATGTACCTGCTCTTACAAGTTCACTTATAAACAGATGTAAATTATACTCACAATAGCACTGGCTTCTACACTCACAGCATGTATTTGAGAGGAAAATGAGATCCCAAGATTTGAAGGGGTTCTACTTAATCATCCTCAATGTATCACTGAGTGACAGGGTCTCCCAGATGCCCAGATATCTACCTCCAGGCTTTTCAGCACAGCAGAGGCACCACCCTAATGTACTACGCAATTGTGTTGAGGCAATTAAAGCATCCTGGAAGGTTCACCCTAAATATTTTTAAATTGCCTTATTAAAAAGTGTGATGTAAGTATAAGGTGGTATTATTATTTTTAAGTTCATTCTCTACAGTCACTCATTTAGAGATGTCAAAATAAAACCTGTGTTTCATTTCTCACTTCCCATATTCCCACTTGATTAACAGGCTTGTATCCGTGAGCTTTACGAAGTGCATGGTGGAATGGGCTCTATATTATGATTTCACACAAACAAAAAAGTATTTCTTACACAAGGATGAGTGTTTCTCAGTAACATGTAAGAACAGGCAACTCTCCTCACCTGCAACCAACTAGTTCACAGGACAAAGGGAAACTCAGACTTTATATAGGTACATGATTCCAGAATAAAAGACTTCCTTATTGTTGCTCCTTTTCTTCTTAAAATTTGGGAAGGGATTCAGTTTTGATATGATTTTTAAAAATTCTATCCCATAGTATTCTTTTTTTTTTTTTTTTTTTTTTAAATTCAAAGGGCCATGCTCTGTCACCCAGGCTAGAGGGCAGTGGTGTGATCACAGTTCACTGGAAACTGAAACTCCTGGGCTCAAGTGATCCTCCTGCTTCAACCTCTCAAGTAACTGGGACTACAGGCACGTGTCACCAGGCCTGGCTAATTTTTATTTTTTGTAGAGATGGGGTCTCACTATATTGCCCAGGCTGGTCTCAAACTCCTGGCCTCAAGTGACCCTTCTGCCTTGGCCTCTCAAAGTTCTGGGATTACAGGTGTGAGCCACTGCACCTGGCCTCCATGGTATTCTTCTGGTATCATGTCAAAAGCCAGGCCTCCATTACAGCAGCTTCAACAGTAAGTTTATTGCCAGGAGCCTGTGTATCACACCAGACCTCATAAATGTTATCTTGGAGGTTCATTGTAGTGAGAATGAAAATGTCTTGGAATATTGCTTTGGAAGATTTATGAATTCACTACATCTTTTTAAAAATGTATGTAAATATATCAACTCTCCAGAAACAATTATTGTCTTGCTCAGTACAACTGATTTGTAAAATTAACATGCAAACACTGGTCATCATGACTGAATTAGCCAGAAGCCCAACTCACATTAAAGGCAACTGGGCTAAAATGCGTGGAAAAGTCAGGATCATTAATGAAAAAAATAGAAATGACACTATAAATAATTAGATACGGCCCAATTTCCTTATTTCACAGGTAGGAAAAGTGAGGCCCAGAGAAATGCAGTAAATCAGGGCAGTAACTAGGACTGGAATCCCAGGCTCTTCTCTCAACCCAGGCCAGTATGCACAGCTGTAACAGCCAAAGCTTTGGTCCGCTGCACTGCAATTTAACAGCTTACTGGAATGTAAACTTCATAAGGCTAAGAATTTTGTTTATCCTGTATACCACTATAATTCCAGGATGAAGAACAGGGTCTGGCACATAGCAGGTATATAGTAGGTACTCAATAAATGTGCTGAATAAAAAAAAAAACTCCATCATTTAATAAAGACCCAAAATGAAGCCAAAATATTTATGAGAGGCTCAGGCAGGATGATTGCTTGAGGTCAGGAGAGTTCAAGACTAGCCTGAGCAAGAGTGAGACCCTGTCTCTACAAAAAATAGAAATATTAGCCAGGCATGGTGGTGTCCACCTATAGTCCCAGCTACTTTGAAGGCTGAGACAGGAGGATCGCTTGAGCCCAGGAGTCTGAGGTTGCAGTGAGCTGTGATGACACCACTGCACTCTAGCCCAGGCAACAGAGCCAGACTCTGTTTCAAACAAACAAACAAATAAACAAACAAACAAATAACCACTGGGACAGTGGGAGGCAGCAGGACAAGAATAAATACTGGTCTTTGCCAGTAAGAAATTTAACCCACAACTCCTGGTGCTGATTTCAGTTATTAATTCACCCAGCCAAATTCCCTGAGAGCAAAGGGATTTTTCTTAAGTTAATTAAGGGTTTAAAGATTTTTCTCAATATTCAGAAGAGCCCTACACTCCCTAACCTCCTGTTTTATTTCAAATTCATGTCCTTTCACATTTTCTGTAAACAATTATACATCCCCTTCAGTCCTGTACGCCACTAAATCAAGGAAAACATACACAAATCACGCACAGAAAGACAATCTCACAAAATGGCTAATACAACTAAACTATTTAATACTAGCACCAAAGGAAAGGCACTCTAACTCACTAAATCAATAAACAATGAAAAACAATAGGCATCAGTGTTCCACACAGCCAGTCACTGCCTCAATAACAAGCATTATGATTCAGTTCCAATCACAGCCACAGCAGCCAGGCCAGACATATCATCTGACAAAGTTGGTGGATGTTACATTTATATAGGCAATATACCATCAGGTGATGGTACACATGATCCCAGAGGATTCTCTTTAGCCAGTGATCCAGGCTAAAGACCAAATCTGGGGCCCAGGCTCTCTTACAGCAGGGCAAAAAATTGTCAGTCCAGTGGCATTTCCAGGCAGCTGAAGTGTGTACCCATTAGCCTTGTAAGTTATAGATTTTTAGGTCCATGTACTCCAAGTCAGCAGAGGAGAAAGGAGAAAGCAACTCTCAGCATTCTATTAGTAACTGGCCAAGACTGAGTAAGAAGTTAGCAGACCATTAAGAAAATTTACTTGTCATCAAGTTTACTTGCAACCGTCTTCTCTGTTAAGTGCCTTACAGGTTAAGCCAGATAACTACAGTTAGAAATTTGTAAACTGAGTTTGTTAAATCTCAAAACCTACCTTCCTACGGATATACAAGATTATTTGGGGAAACGCTTTACTGTCATTTGTAATTATTTTGAACAAGCAGTAGCTCTTCTCGCGTAGGATTTAGGTTTCTCTGCCCTCCATTCAGTCTCTGTAGAAAGCAGTGATCTGTAAATAAGCAGTTCTAATATATTAAGGGATCCCCTCCCTAGGGTGTGGAATTAGGGTTTCCTTGTTCTCATTATAAAACAAATTTTCATTTAAGAAAATCATTCTCAATGAAACTGGGTAAATTCTGGTATTAGCATAAATGTGTTTCTTACAGGACATAATACTAATATTTTGGCCAGATCTTTATTGCTTGAGTTCATATTATACAATAAAAGAGGATTAGCAAGTTTACGAATGAAGCAGTTGTTTCCATTTTCAGTTTACTATTGAGATGAACATTTTTTCTTTCATTTATTAGGCAAGAAATCAAAAAAACAAAATGCAAAAATAGCCACGCATTGTGGGGCACATTTATAATCCCAGCTACTCAGGAGGCTGAGGCGGGAGGATTGCTTGAGCCTAGAAGTTTGAGGCTGCAGTGAGCTATGACGGTACCATTGAACCCCAGCTTGAGGGACAGAGTGAGAACCTGTCTCTTTAAAAAATAAATACATAAATAAGCACCACATGTACTCACCATCAAATTGGTATTAACAGATCAACACATAAGTGCATA
>CAUYSK010079419.1:0-11607 GCA_963575035.1 Avahi laniger | reverse complement strand
CAATATTTGCCACTGTTTTGTAGAGGAGTGGATTTTCAGAGGACTTTCCTCACGATTCCAGAGCTGTCTCTTCCGATATCTTACATTTTAAACTAAGTACAAATCCAACAAATGAGATTGTAAAGAATTTATATTATCTCTGTCTTTTTTTTTTTTTGTTTGAAAGCTAATGTAGGTGGTGTCTGCATATTGTTCACCTGTATGGGTAAACCAGGCCTGAGGTATTGCTTCTTCACTCAACTGGTTATAGTGTACTCCTCCCATCAGGACGGAGGTACAGACGGAAAGAGTGTATTATTAATAGTTTTATTGCCATGTAACGGATTACTCCAAACTGAGTTGCTTAAAGCAACACCCACTTATTATTTATTATCTCACAGTTCTGTGACAATCTTGACTTGGTTTTCTCCTTCAGGTCTTAAAAGGCTGAAATCAAAATTCTGGGCAAACTGTGTTCTCATCTGGAAAGTCTGGGGTAGAATGTACTTCCAAATTCATTCAGATTGTTGGCAGAATCCAATTCCTTGCCATATGGGACTGAAGTCCTTGATTCTTGCTGGCAGTGAGCTGGGGCTTACTTTCAACTCACAGAGACCATTATCAGATCTTTTCGTGTGGCCCCCTCCGCATCTTCAAGCCAGGAGTGGTACATTAAATTTTTCTTGTGCTTCCTAACTATCTCATTCTCTCGTGCTACCAGTTGGAGAAAGCGCTCTGCTTATAATGGGCTCATCTGTGCAGGCTAGGCCCAGCCACGGAATCCCCCTATATTTAGGTTAACAGATTAGTAAATTTAATTACATCTGCAAAATCGCTTTTGTCATGTTATGTAACATAATCAAGGGGTGAAGTTCCTGGGGACCATTTTAGGATACTTTCAAGCACAGGAGGAGAAAGTTATGTAGCAGGAGTCGGATCCAGGGCATTTTGGCCACTCCTTCATGAAACTTACTTTCACCTTCAAGACCTGCTTGATGTCTTTCTTTCTCACAGCATAATTTATACCATAAATGTATTAGAAAATGAATTTTATAAAAGAGATAAAATGATTAAGCTCCAATAAATGTCCAGCGCACCTGGGCAAATGTGAATTATTGAAAATAGAGTCTGTACTAAATCTTGGAAATCTGGAACAACTGCTCGTTACTGTAGTTTGTTTTACTGAATTGCTATGATTAAAAAGGAGAGTGACTTAAAAAAAAAAAAGACCTGCTTGAGTCCGATCTTGTACTTCCATTCGATAAAAGGGTGTTTATGTCCATGCACATCACTGTGACATGGCGAGTTGCAAAAAAGCCAGGTTAGGCTGGGCAGTTCAGGTGGTCAAGGGTTCAGTCTCTGCTAAGGCTCATTAGTAAGCCAAACGTTTCTCAAAAGGACCAGAATGGCATTTATGTCTCCAGGAAATTAGTGCCAGTTCAGAGCTGGGGTCCATAATTATTGAGAAATCTAATAATTTCTCTTCCCCCCTGTACTCTCACTTTAGTAAAGGGCTAAAGACCTTCTTTCAATAATAATGGGAGAAAGATTAATGATGTAAACTTTTTCAGTATAGAAAGGTCCCTTTTCAAGAGGCCTCCTCTTAATTCATGAGGTTTCAGGTCTATAAACTAGTCAAATCTGAGATTTGATTGTAGCACAGCCACTCAATCATCATGAGGTTAAGGAGGGCTATGTCTGAAATGTACCTCTTAGTACTCCAAAGCCCAGTGATTAAAGTCAATGGAAACTACAACAACCTAATTGATTTAGGACTGCTAATGGCCATGAACCTCAGGGATGAAGGTTTGCATCACTCCACCAGGAAATGAACAATCACCAGGGTAGGTGCTTGCTGAGGACAAAGGGAGTATGGAACAGGTAGTGGAAGAAGAAACCACATGACTATATGGAGAAATAAGGACTACAAAAGTTATGAGTATTACTTCCTTATCTTGATATGAATTCATTCACATGTATACTAACCAAATATTTTTGGTTTTTACCCTCTCTCATCCCCTGATCTTCTAACACACAATGTGTTATTAAGTTAACTTTATTTTTCAGTATTTAAAATACACTATATTGGGTGGGTATGATGGTTCATGCCTGTAATCCTAGCACTCTGGGAGGCCAAGGCGGGAGGATTGTTTGAGCTCAGGAGTTCAAGACCAGCCTGAGCAAAAACGAGACCCCCATCTCTACTAAAAATAGAAAAAATTAGCCGGGCATAATGGCGCATGCCTGTAGTCCCAGCTACATGAGAAGCTGAGGCAGGAGCATCGCTTGAGCCCAGGAGTTTGAGGTTGCTGTGAGCGAGGCTGATGCCACGGCACTCTACCCCAGGCAACAGAGAGAGATTCTGTCTCAAAAAGAAATAAAAATAAAATAAAATAAAAAATACAGGATACTAAAGGCAGGGTATGAATAAGGTAGCAGAAGAATGAACAAGATTTAGAAAAATATAGGACTTTGATGCCCTCTTTTGGGAAAGAGTTAGTATTTTCTCAGTTTTAGGTGGGAGAGTGGTATCATGTTAGGCAGAATTATGACTTTGTTATTGTCTCTGCTTAGAGATTAAGAATGGTATAAGGTGATGTTCATGATACCAAAGAGACAAAGGGGGTATCACTTGTAATGTGTCAACTTGGCCAGGTCGAATTATATTACCCACAATTCTCTTTCTGGGATGTACCTGGTGTGCCACAGGAAGGTTCTTTGAAGACTGTGCATTATGGTTGAAGGACAGTGGCAGCCACTTGTAGCTCACACACATTGTTGCTGATCTGACAATTCACCTTATTGGTGTGAAGCAGCAGTCAGACCTTCAATTTCTCTACCTTCCTCGAATCCTTCTTCAACTTCTCTGTCTTCTGGGCCAGGTATGTGTGTTTAGCTCCGTGACAAAGGGCCCTCCCTGACTTCTGCAGGGTATCACCAGGTCAAGGCAGCAAAAATGAACATGTCTTTGTAGGGTTCCACATGATGTTTGTGGGTTTCAGCCTATTACCTCCCTATTCTCAGCTGAAGCGACAAAAGCCTTATAGAGATTGCTTAACCACCTTCCATGATAGCATAAGGCCAATTCCTTTCAACAAATCAATCTGTCAACCTATCCTCTACTTTCATTAAGCATCGTTGTACCATATGCTTATAGAGTTCTGTAGTTTTCCTCTGTGCTGATAGCTTGTACATACAGCCTGTCTTGAAAGCCATCTTTTAAAATTTTTCTTGCAAGTTCAATATTTCCAAATCAAGCATGAACAAATATCATTGTTGACAGTGAGTGACATTTTGAAGTCTAAATCTTATGCTCTCATCTTATGTTTTGAAAGAAAATAGTACCATTTATTTTTCTGTGAAGGAGTAACAAAGCACAAGAAAGACAACTAGAAATTTCTCCAGTCTTAATGGACTTGTGAAAATCAATAAAATGTTTTATTTTTATATATGCAAAGTCAAAATCTTTTTGTATACAAAATATTTGCAAATTAATAACTTTACTGCTAAACATAAACATTAAAGAAAAACTACAAAATATTTTGTTTTTCTTTTAGTGCTTTAAAAGCATAGAGTGTGCAAGTCATATGTGGAGACAACAGCTTTATAGGAACTGCTACCACAGCTCCAAACAATTACATCAGGCCAATTCCATGTAACAACTACCTTTATTATGTATGTATTTGTGTATACCCACATGCACATAAATATACACAAACACACATTAAAATCTCCTATTAATTCTGCTTTTCTGGTTGAAGGCTGATGAATACAAATTTTAGTAATGAGAGTGGTTCCAGAGGGCCAAAATTTTTTTTTTTTTGAGACAGAGTCTTGCTCTGTTGTCCCAGCTAGAGTGCAGTGCATCATCCTAGCTCACAGCAACCTCAAATTCCTGGACTCAAGCACCCTCCTGCCTCAGCCTCCTGAGTAGCTGGGACTACAGATGCGCCCCATTACGCTGGCACGCTGGGCTAATTTTTCTTTCTTTCTTTTTTAGTTTTTGCTTTCTTTCTTCCTTTCTTTTCTTTTCTTTTCTTTTTTTTAATACACAGGGTCTCACTATATTGCTCAGGCTTATCTTGAACTCCTGGCCTCAAGTGATCCTCCCACCGTGGCCTTCCAAATTGCTGGAACTATAGGTGTGAGCCACCGCACCCAGTCTATGTTTAATTTTTTGATGAAATGCCAGACTGTTTTACAAAGATGCTGCACCAATTACTCCACATGCTTGACATCACTTGTTAAACACTTGTTAATAGCTGTCTCAGTAATGAGAAGTGGTATCTACTTGTGGTTTTGATTTCCATTTCCCTAATGCCCGATGATGTTGAGGATCTACCCACGTGTTTAAGGTTGTAGAAATGAGGTCCCGGATTCCTTGCTGGGTGTCAGCCAGGGGCCACCGTCAGCTCTTAACACCTTCCACATACCTTGTCAGTGGACTCCTATATCTTCAAAGCAGTAAAGCCGGGTCAAATCCCTCTTATTCTTTGACTATCTCACTTCCTCTTCTGCTCTTTGATAGAGAAATCTGTTTGCCTTTAAAGGACTCAACTGAGTGTGTCAGACTCATGCACAGGGACATCTCAGGGAAAACTGAGATAGGGAGATTATGCCATCTGCAAAAGCCCATCTCTGCCTGTCGCGGCCGTTCTGGGCAGAGGCTGTGTGGCTGGGGCTTGGCGATCGGTCCGGTCCGGGTGCGGGTGTGGACGCCGGAGAGCGCAGAGGTGGCAGGGCCACCCACGGCGCGGGCAACCAAGCTGGGCTGTGGTGGGTCTGTGGCGCGGCTTCTTCTGGCCCGTGGTGCTGAATGGAGAGGACCCAGGCCATGTCATGCCGTGCCTCCTCGCCTGAGCTGCAGCTGCCAGGCCAAGGGGTGCGGAGCCCCGGCGGCCCCTGGCAGCTGAGAACCTTCAGGCAGGCATCCCGGGGACCTGGGATGAGTCAGCAATGGCAGCGGCCTGGGCCAGCTCCCATTGCTACAAGCCAAGGCGTCAGCCCTGTGGTTTTCTGTCTTGTTATGCAGACGTTCTCTCCTTTCAGCATTCAGCCATACCCCAACGAGTTTCTGAGCAATAAGCACAGAGATTGCTCCAGAGACCCAGAGAAGAATGCAGCTTTGAAGATGGAGTGCCTTACTGCCAAAAATCCCGACTCCTTTGGCAATTAGAGAGGCCAAGTTCTCCCAATCGAACAACAGTGGTGGTGAAAGCTGCATTTCCTATGGGTCAAAATACTTCCGGAGGTCGGGTGCAGTGGCTCGAGCCTGTAATCCTAGCACTTTGAGAGGCACAGGCAGTAGGATTGCTTGAACTCAGAAGTTCGAGATCAGCCTGAGCAAGAGTGAGACCCCACCTCTACTAAAAATACAAAAATTAACCGGGCATGGTGGTGCACCCCCATAGTCCCAGCTACTTGGGAGGCTGAGGCAGGAGGATCACTTGAGCTCAGAAGTTTGAGGTTGCAGTGAGCTATGATCACACCACTGCACTCTAGCCAGGGCGACAGAGCGACACCGTCTCAAAAAAGAAAAAAAAAAACTTTCAGGAGTAGGCTGGAGTTAGACCTTTCCTAGAGGACAATCGCTACTCAATTCCAGATTTTTACCGTGTCTTCAAAAAGATGTGGATATCAGAGTGGAGACAGTGCCCTGAGTGTGACGTGCTCTCTCTAGGGACTTACATTGCCATTCTCACTTTCTACAGCATTGCTGACAAGGTAAATATAAAAACTTGGAAATCCACGGAGCACAGTATGGGTCTAACCTTGACCCAGGGTGCCTATCTGAAACTGATTAAATACATAAACTTTTTCTGTGTTGATGGTGATTATAACTGGGACTGGACTCTTCAATATTTGTATAATACCTTGGCTTCCAAAATTCTGGAAAGTGCTAGTTCCTCAAGTTTCTAGGATTATTCATGCTGGAGACTCTAGTATGCACCATCAGAAAACCTGTAGGCCATCCACCCAGAGTGCCCAAATGAAGTCACTCCTCATAACAAACAGTACCTCCTTCCAGAAACTCTGTGGGTGAGAAACCTACTATGGCCACCCAGGAAAAATGGACAATGGGAGATGTTAGGGACCATGACCTCTGTAAAAGCTATAGAGAACTGCAGTGAAGAATTTTAATTACAAAAGCGTAAATGACAGTCTTCTATTTTTGATGTTTGTCCAAACAGTATATAATAGTCGAATAAAAGGGCTGAGGAACTGGTTTTGGCATTAATATCCCCCCAAAATTAAAATCTTGTAAAAGTGTCCAAATATAGTCATCCTTTCCATTTACATCTGAGTAAGATTTAAAGTTGAAGTTTTCAGCTGGGGGATTTTAAAGCTCAAACTGTATTATGTTAAAGGTAATCATTATTGTTAACTGAAAAGAGAGTGGAGGGGAAACCTTCTTAAATTGCATCTATTAATCATTTTACCTTAAACTTTGTATACACTTTTCCACTTTTAAGACTTATTTTAAGTGCTGCACAATTTATTTAAAATTGTTATCGTGATAAAAAAATGTATTACAATGAAAATGTTAGAATTTTAATGAAACAAGCCATTTCACTCTTGACACAGTTATTTGGAAGGGATTGCTTCACTGGTTTTACAATTCAAAAGTTGTTTGCTAAACATCCTGTCAGAAGAGAGTCATTTTCAGTTTTACAGTCTCCTGGATTATTGCATTAAGATTTGCCTGTGCTTTGGAACCTTCATAGAACACTTTCTTTTGGAATATAGTTGATTGATAAGAAAGTTTAAACATTGTTTTCACCTCAAAGTGCGAATATAGTTGTTTTGTTTTTCTTTTAGTGTAACCAAAATAAAATACTTATTTTTGCATTTAAAAAACCCATCACAGAAGTACTTATATTAGTGTTTGCTTGAATAACCAGAAGACTGGAATCTTGAAGGGGCATAATTAGAGTCCTGCCTACACACAAGCCAAAAGTAGACAGCTACAGTAGTACAGTCCCAACTGGGACAGCCCTGAAGGACAGTTGTGAAGGGAAATCCTTCCAGAAGGAAGAACTTTGAGCAGTGCACTTGGTTGTTCCTTCTGCCTGGAGGAGAGATGGCCAGAGGTATGAGCATGTACCCATGCATAGGCTCTGTCCCATTCATTGGCTGAATGGTCAGGGACTTTGAGGATACATGATTGAAACTTTGTGACAAGGAGGTCTTGGGAAGAGGTATGTGCATAGAACTGTCCAAATGGACATACAATGTGAAGGTGTTTGAGACTTATGAGAGTTCTCAGCAAAAGCTAACCTCAGCAGAGCAGAATTTTAATAATCTGATGGATATGATCCCCATTATCTGGATATCAATCCGCCTCTTTCCCAAACTCTTGTATCATTAATCTCATGGGCTCAAGAACAAAGTGTCCAAGGTGGCAGGGATGGAGGTTATGCTAGCAGCACCGGCTTCCACTCATCAAGACCAATCTCACTGCAGCCACTGCTGAGTGCTCAATTGCCAGAAATGGACACCAACATGAAGTCCCCAGTATAGCACCAGTCTCCAGAGTGATCTGCCAGCTACTAGGTGGCAGGTGATTACACTGGACCACTTCCATTATAAAAAGAGCACTGATTTGTTCTTATTCAAACAGACACTTATCCTGGATATGGATTTTACTTCCCACCTGCAATGCTTTTAAGAAAACTAATATTTGTGGATTTGAAAAATACCTTATCCACCATTATTGTATTCCAAACAGCATCACTTCTAAACAAATAACTCATCTCACAGAAAATGAGTGTGGCAATGAAACAATGCTCATGGAATTCACTAGTCTTATTATGCTTCCCTTGATCCTGAAGTGGAATGACCTTTGGAAGACCCAGTTATGTTCACATAGGTGGCAATAACTTGGGGGCTGGGGCAATACCCCTTAGGAGATGGTAATGCTCTATCTAAGCATTTACATGAATGATACTGTTTCTCTCATAGCCTGGATTCACCGGTCCTGCAATCAAGGTGCAGAAATGGAAATGCCTCCCCTCACTATTACCCCTAGGAATATAATAGAAAAATAGTTGCTTCTTATCCCCATGATTTGACACTCTTCTGGATTAGAGATCTTAGTTCCAAAAGGAGAAATGCTTTCACCAGGGACAACAACTCCATTGAATGGGAAGTTGAGACTTCCAGCTGGCCACTTTGGACTCCCCATCCTTCTCAATCAAGAGGCAAAGAAGGGCTGTACTGTACTGGCTGGGGTGATTGGACCTGACTATCAAAGGCAAATTGAGTTCCTAACACAAAAGAGGCTAAGGAGGCATATGTCTGATATGTCTAGAGCATTTCTTAGTACTTTCATGTTTTGTGATTCAAGCTAATGGATAATTATAATAACCCAATTAAGGCAAGACCTCCAATGGCCAGACTATTCAGGAATGCAGGTTTGAGTCATCTCCCTAGGCAAAATACCATGAACAGCTGAGGTGCTGCCTGAGGACAAGGGTAATGAAAGAAGGCAGTTATAAATACCAGCTATGACATTATGACCTGCTGCAGAAACCAGGACTGTAATATTATTTAGCCTGATGAGTTAATAACATAACCCTCCTCATGTGGGAAAACAAATAAGAAAACAAACTATATTTTCCAAGATAATTCTTAGGACAAAAGCTCAGCTTTTGCTGACAGAGAATCATAACATTAAAGAGATCCATTGTTTTTCTTAACCTCTGGAAGTCAATTCCCCTGACTGTCACATTCTAGGAAACTTCACCAATATCCAGCTCCATTCTACAGCACAGCAAATTTGCCCTTGTTTCTCACAGATAGTTGTGATAACATGATTAAATGTAATTAACTCTGTTGCAAAGGTGGAAGAAATTTATTTTTTTCTAATGTCTTCTCAAGGTCCTGAATTAAGACTCTTCTTTTAAACCTGAAAATAAAATGATATTTTATTAACCCAAAGATAACTAAAACACCTGTGATGTGCAAGACATTGTGAGAATCACAAAAAGGAGCTCACCATGTACATGGGATTATAAAATAAATTCTCATGGAAAGTTGCAGGATACAAAATCAACACACAAAAATCAGTTGTGTTTCTAAATGCTAAACAATTCAAAAAGGAAATCAAGAAAATGATTCGATTTATTACAACACCAAAAGAATAAAATAATTAGAAATAAACCTAACCAAGGAAGTGAAAGACTTGTACACTGACAACTACAAAACACTGATGAAAGAAATTTTAAAAGACACACATAAATGACACACAAAAACACACCCTGTGTTTGTGGGTTGGAAGACTTAATATTGTTAAGATATGCTACCCAAAGAGATCTACAGATTTAATGTAATTTCTATCAATGGCATTTTTTTTGCATAAATAGAAAAAACTATCCTAAAATTCATATGGAATCTCAAGGGACGGCATATGGTGAAAATAATTTTGGGAGGAAATGAAAAACAAAGTTAGAGGATTCACACTTTCTATTTTCAAAATACATTACAAAGCTACAATAATTAAAACAGCATGGTACTGGCATAAAGACAGGCAAATAGTTCAATGGAACAGATTAACAGCCCAGAAATAAACCCTGGCATATGTAGTCAAATGATCTTTGACAAGAGTGCTAAGACCACTCAATGGGGAAAGGACAGTGTCTTTAACAAATGGTGTTGGGAAAACCAGATATCCACATGCAAAAGAATGAAGTTGGATCCTTACCTTATGCCACATACAAAAAATAATTTAGTGTGAATTAAAGACCTAAAACTATAAAACTCCTAGAAAAAACATAGGGGGAAAGCTTCATGACACTGGACTTGGCAATGATTTCTTGGATATGACACTGAAGCACAAATAACAAAAGCAAAAACAGACAAATAGGATTACATCAAACTTAAAAACTTTTGTTCATCAAAAGACACAATCAACAGAGTGAAAAGGCAATATATGGAATGGGAGAAAATATTTGCAAATTGTATATCTAATAAGGGGTTAATATCCAGAATATGTAAAGAACTTCTATGACTCAACAACAAAAAATCAAATAACCCAATTTAAAAATGGGCAAAGCCAGGTGCAGTGGTAGTGTGCCTGTGGTCCCAGCTACTTGGGAGGCTGTGGTGGGAGGATCAATTGAGCCCAGGAGTTCAAGGTTGCAGTGCGCTATGATCATATGCCTGTGAATAGCCACTGCACTCCAGCCTGGGCAACATAGCAAGACTCTGTCTCTGAAAAAAAAAAATAATAATAACAATGGACAAAAACTTGAATAGACATATCTCCAAAGATGATATATAAATGGCCAAGAAGCATATGAAAAGATGCTCAACATCACTAAGCATCAAAGAAATGAAAATCAAAACCACAATGAGATATTACTTCACACCCATTAGGATGGCTACTATTAAAAAAAAAACACAGAAAATAACAAGTCTTGGTAAGTATGTGAAGAAATTGGAACCCTTGTGGACTGTGGGTGGAATTTAAAAATGGTGCAGCTGCTGTGTAAAACAGTATGGCAGTTTCTTAAAAAGTTAAATAGAACTACCATATGACCCAGCACTCCCAATTCTGGGTATATATCCAAATGAATTGAAACTGGGTCTGAAAGAGATATTTGCAAACTCATGTTCATAGCAGCATTATTCACAATAGCCAAGAAGTGGAAGCATCCCAAATGTCCATTATCAGATGAATGTATAAACAAAATACAGCACATATATATATATATATATATATATATATGATAGAATATCATTCAGTCTTAAAAAGAAAGGAAATCTTGTCATATGCTACAACATGGATGAACTTTGAGGATATTATACTAAGTAAAATGAGTAAGTCACAAAAAGATAAATAATATCTGATTCCACTTATATGAGATATCTAAAGTAGTTGAATTCATAGAGATGGAAAGTAGAATAGTGGTTGCTATCAGCTAGGGGAGGGGGAAATGAGGTTGGCTGTTTAATGGTTATAGAGTTTTGGATTTGTAAGATGAAAAAGTTCTGGAGATCTGTTTCACAACAATGTGAATAAACTTAACACTACTGAACTGTACACTTAAAAATGGTTAAGATGGTAAATATCGTTATGTGTTTTTTTACAATAAAAATATTTTAATAAAAAATGTATCTTCATGGGAAGAGACCCTCCAGCAAATCCTACCAGAGACAATTGAGTATCCAAGCCCACATAAGACTACGGTGAGCTTAAAGAATGATTTAGGCTCAGATAACAACAACCAAAATACCTGTGGAGACTTTTTTAAATATGAATGGGGGCCAGGGTTTGAGAAACACAAGACAGGGCCTATACGCACCATCCCCCAGTGGGGGAGCACAAAATCAACACACAGCAATGTGTGAAAGGGGCAGCAATGCTTTAAAAAGATGAAGAGTTTGCTTTTACACCTATCTTGCTGCTTCCCTGATAGTAAATTCAAACAAATTGCTTTTTAACTCCTATAGGTCCTTGCACTTCTTAAAGCAGAATGAAGGCCAGGCGCGGTGGCTCACGCCTGTAATCCTAACACTCTGGGAGGCCGAGGTGGGCGGATCGTTCTGAGCTCAGGAGTTCGAGACCAGCCTGAGCAAGAGCGAGACCCCATCTCTACCAAAAAATAGAAAGAAATTAATTGGACA
>CAUYSK010079417.1:0-68384 GCA_963575035.1 Avahi laniger | reverse complement strand
AGGTGCTATATCACCATTGTTTCTTAAAGCTGAATAGTACCTCATTCTACTAAGTGAGGTATCCCAAGAATGGAAAGACAAGCACCACATGTACTCACCATCAAATTGGTATTAACTGATCAACACATAAGTGCACATATAGAAATAACATCTATTGGATGTTGGGCAGGGGGGAGGGGGAAGTGGGGAGGAGGGAGAGGGGACGGGTATATACATACACAAAGAGTGTAATGTGCACCACCCGAAGGATGGACATATTTGAAACTCGGACTTGGGGGGGGCAAGGGTAACATACGTAACCTAAACATCTGTACCCCCATAATATGCTGAAATAAATAAAAAAAAAAGCCTATCATTTAAAAAAAAAAAAAAACCCAAGCCCACAACTGGAGAAAGATTAGCTGATGAAATAGGTTCAAGCAGAAAAGAAAGTGGAGTCATTGTCAATCACAAGTTAAATACTTTCCAGCAATGGCACTATCATAAGAGGTAACCAAGCCACTATGAGTCTAGTGTGTGCTCACAGATATATTATAAGCATAAGAGAAGATATTATTCTTCTACCAGATGCTAAATACTATGTTCAGTTAAAAACATTGATAAAATTTTTGTAGAAAAACTGTCAATTGATGTGATTAAAGGTAAAACAAATTGTTCTAGAAATATATTATATGAATTATATAGACAGTTTAGGGAAAAAGAAGTGAATTAATTACCATCGAATTTTAATTTTTGTAATGAGAAAGTTTCCAAATTTTTTATAGCCCCATTTGTTGACTACCAAAAACAGTAATGCCAGTGGATAAAATCAAAGGGAATATGAGGTCTCTCCAGAAAGTATCCAGCCATGTAACATGTTTTCATTATATTAACAATGGCCAGATACTTTCCGGACAGACCTTGTATAGTTGAACACATGGAACTATCAATTTTAAAAAATGTAGATAGAATAAGGGAGAAAAGATTTCCAATCTTGAGACTCTTCTAAAAGGAAGAGTCGAATATTTGTGCATAAGAATTTGAGATCCCAAGCACATTGTCTTTCAATAGTATATTCCAACCCCTATTCTAATGCTAAATAAATAGTATATGCTCAATGCATATGTACATAATAGATGAACAAATGGATAAAATCTGTTTTGAGTTGCATATATTATTACTTCCCAGAACTTAGAAAGCCCAGAAAAAGAAATATCTTGAGGTTCTTTCCAGCAATGCCATTCTAAAAGTCACGCCTAATTCTGGAACAGATTTATTCTGCATCGATCTAGGAAGCAGAATAGGGGTCAATGGGCAGAAATTACAAGTAGAGTCACTATTGCTCAGCATGAAAAACAATCTTTCCAACAACTAAAGCCATTGTACAAATGGGAACTCCCTGTCTTGGGCATTGCAAGTTGATTAGCACTGTGGTACCCCTGTGAAGTGAGGTGGGTGACCCTTCAGGATGTCACCAAAGTATCTGCTATACCACGTATAACACTAGATTATATGACTTCCAGGAACTTCTCCTACTCCACGTGTCTATGGCTATGATATTGGAATGAGATAAATTAAAAGGAATAGAATCTTCTAAACAACCTGAGTTCCCCCCAGAAGTCTCTAGCACAGAGAGAGAGAGAGAGTTATAATGGTCATTGAGAATCAATGTTCTTCCCTTTTGGGAGGTGTATTGCTCCATTTCATTTTATCCCAAATGCAGGAGGTGGTGGCATTTTAGCCACCTGGGGGTTTTTCACAATAGTACATGCACTTCTGCTCCTCAGAATCATGTATTGGTTGGAACTATTGTTTTCACATGAATGTTTCTCTGAACAAAATGCTAGTCCCCACACGACCATTTACAGAAGAATAAAGGAACACAAAAGGCCAGGTGATGTATTCTTTTCTGTTTCCAAGAACATCCCATTGAGGGACACTGACAGCTCTTTAGGGCTGAGCATGGTCACACCCCTGTCTACCTGCCCATTAGGTGCTCTGTCTATTGTGAATTTTCATTAGAGCTCTGTATGCAGTGAGGGTCCATTCTTCATTTTGCTCTAATGCTTCTAAGGTACTAAGGTAATACTGGGTGGAGAGGTCACCTGCAATAGTACTTAGGTTCTAATCTCTGTGCATCCAAATGTACACGGTCATGAACAGAGGGGTTCATTTGTATGCTGTTTTGTCTTCATGCCTATCTAGCTACCTATCATTTCAATTTGTAGGAAACAGCACGCCTTGTTAGCCTAGCTAAAGTCTCCCCAGCTTTTCAATTATGACTCCTATTTTCTCTGAAAGGCAATGTAGCTATTATTTAAATCTGAGAGCCACTGTAACCTTGTGTGAGAATGGTAAGCTGGTGTCTTTTCCTTTGTGCACGCACACACACATACATACACATACGTACACACACATACATCTGTATAAAAAATGTCAATCTGAGATCTACAAAGAAAATAACAACGAACTGATTACCTAACCTTTCTTCCTCTTAAAATGAGATTATTTGTTTACCTTGAAGGTTGTGGCTTAATTAGAAGCTGCTGGTGAAGAAAAAGCTGCCTTTGAGTTTCAAAAGCTTACATCTCATAAGCAGGAGACAAAAATCAGTCAACAATTTCATAAGGAAACATTGGTGATAATGATATGGTCAAGCCCTCACAAAACATTCACTTAGCCTTTGAAAGAGAAGTGCAAAGAATTCCTAAATGAGCTTCTTCTTGTTGTTTTCTAACACACATACTCAGTAGCTGTCATTTAACTATTTGCAGGGATTGTTTCAGAGAATGGCATTCCTAGACAAGCAAGTAAGCAGAAATCATGGAACCTGGCCAAGTTCAGAGTAATATTTGTAGCATTCATGACAAATCACAGTGTCAACATCCTTTAAATGGAGGTAATACTATCTCAAAAGCTTACCATGAAAAATCATCTTTAATGCTTTCTATGTTGGAGTAGATAAGAGGGAATTCACTGGGAATGCAGTTATTTTTTCTGAGCTCTACAAATATTTTACCAAGAAAAGCGATATTACATGGAAAGAAGGGAAAACTCAAACTTTGTATTGATTACTTTGAGAGGCATGAGTTGATTCTATATACATGTTCCTAAGTGAATACTGAATAATTTTCCCAACTTGGATGGCTTCTCTTCAGGTATTCCCAGACTAGCACTTTTGGAAGTGAGGTCTCTGGAGAGAAGTCAATGCAGACCAGACTGAACAATCAGATCGAAGGAAGCTAAGATTTGACAAAACCAAAATCCTCTGTTCCATGCATTCCTTCCACACCAAATATACTGTCCTCTTCTACCACCAAAAGGAAACAACAAACTCCTACTTTCCTTAGCACAAGAAAACTCCTCAATTAAGTAGGTCTAGGTTCCTACAATAATCAAAGAGAAAGAGCAGAGAAGTGAAAGTCAAGTGTAAGGTGGGGTTGCTACCCCCCTTTCCCAGGACTTTCAGAGAAGAAACCTGTCCAGCTGTATCTGCCTGCAGGGCATTTATCGATTCTTTTATTGAGATTTAGATGGGAGTTTTTTATTGAAATTTAGATAGAACATAATGGTGGGGGCTAAGAAATGGGGACTTTCTTGTTTAAAAATAAACTGTTTTTTTAAGACTCTAGTTGCCTTCCCTGAGAGTACATTTCTTGAATTTCAAGCTTTGTTCAGAGTTTTCTCTTGCCCTGGCTTGCCTCCCACTTCTTCTATAACTCCTGGCATCCTACCTTCAAAGATCAGCCCTCATGTCACCTGCTGCAGGAAGATCCCCTCACTTTCAGCAGTCACACAGCCAGCCTCCCTTAGCAGACATTTCTTGGATTTCTAGCGATACGTGGACTGCTTAAACTTATCTCCACTATGATCTCCTGGGGACCATGTCATATGCCTCTGTGTGCTCTTTACAGTATCTGGAAAATTAGCAGTTAAAACAGAAGAGTAAACATGATGGAAACCCAACTTTGTGCTGCCAGGAACCCTCTTGTGTAGACTTGAACAAGGTATTTAATATATCTGCATTTTGATGCCACTATAAGTGTGTGATTAAAAGAAAAGTACCCCTGTACATAGGGGTGGTTCAGGAATGAAATTAGGTAATTCAGGTAAATGGTTTATAACAGTGTCTGGAATATAATAATCCCTCAATAAATGCTGACTATTGTTAATATCAAGCAATTCCAGTCTTCTGATATTACAAAAAAATATATATAATCTGCAATAAAATAATAATAAACAATTACATTGGGAACTTTTCCAAGCTCGTCGTTGGACCGGTAGAGACCTTTTCTTATAAATGGCTCCATGTAAAGTTTATTTTCACAATCTCTCTGTAAGATGATATAGTGGTAAGTATAACTATTTTACTTCATGCTAGATTGAGCTTTAAGAAACTGACAATATTGGACCATTTTTGTGCTGAAAATGGCAATTTCACCTGGTTTCACCTAAAATGGCCAAACTGAGAGAAACCTTCTTAAGTGCTTGCCAAGATGGCTGAAGCTTGGATTTGGCATTAGAGAATCCTGTGCCTTTTCCTGATTAGAATCTGATGCTTCCCAGTAAAATTCTTACTCTCAAAGTGTTGATCTCCCCAAATCAAGGACCTGGTAGTTAAGCCAGGGTCCACTGCCCTGCCCATGACAAATCACATCAATTTTACACCAGATAGCATATCCTCCACCTCCAAATATTCCCTCTGCTGCATCTTAAGCCTGGAATTACTTCCCTTAAGGATATGAATAAACATACATAAGACTCATCCATCCCTTGCCAGAAACATAACACAACAGCAAGAAATCGTCATCATCACATATTCTCACTGAGCTCTTTGTCCTCACTGAAGGTCTTGCACACACTCTCAGCTCTATTCCATAAGCTACTTTCTTGAGAAGAATAATCTGTACTGTCTCTACTTCATTTCATTGTTGATCATTCATTCGGTCACTCATTCATTTCCAGATCTATTACAGTCTGACTTTCAACCCCACTTCTGTTTTAAATCTATGCTGACAAAGCACCAATGACCTCATATATTGCTTAATCCTAGACAGTTTTTCACTCCGTAACTGACTTGATTTGATAATGCAAGTAATGCTGTGGATCACCCCTTCCTGCAGCATCCAGGAAAACATTTCCCCAGAGTGCCTATCTTTTTGCCCATTTCTCTGCAGTCTGTCCCATAATTTCTTCTTTCAGTCTGCATATTGGTTTTCAGCAGGGTTCCATAGCAGTCCCTAGTTTCTCCTTTTTGTACCCACTCTCATGGGGCAGTGAGCCCACTACCATGGCTTTAACTACCACCTAGTGGTTAATGACTCCAACTCTAAGGTGTCAGCCCAGACCTCCACCCTGATCTTCAGATGAATATATCTGAAAACTAATGGTCAACTCTGCTGGAATATTCATAAGAATTACAAACTCAACTTTTCTAAACCTGAACTCAATATCTATTACATACACCTAACCCTTCTCTTGCAGCAATTTCCAACTCTCCTATTTTGGATTCTGATCTTGGCTACTTGGATTCACAGGTCCTTCCTGCTCCTTTCTGTTTCATCTGATCACCCATTCCTACCACCTGTCCCCTTCATTACACTCCCCCATCTGAATGATCTGGCCATACTACCTATGAGTTACATGATGTAAAGGATATCGGATGGATGGATAAATAAATGGATCAGGAAATGGATGAATGGGTAAGAAACCATGCAGAATAATTTGGCAAAACTCTCTTCGCTAAAACGCTGCTCATTAATAGGGTAGGGAGCTGTCCTTACCACAAATGCCTGACTGGCAGAGGTGTGTGTTTCATGGCCACGAGGGCGCCACCCCAGTCTAGGAACCAGACATTGTACTCTTCATCAAAGATCTGGAACAACAACAACAACAATCATGGCAACACCTTACATTTGCATAGTGCTTAACAGTTTACAGTCTTTCACATACATTGTTTCATCTGGATTCTGAGCCTTCCAACAACCCTATCGAATAGTTTGGCAAGTATTACCTCCGTTTGATAGATGAGGAAATGGGCTCACAAAGAACAAATAACTCTCCCTAGGCCACTCCAATTGCATTTGCAGAACTCCTTCCACTAGTACTGTGAACCAGCATGCTATATGAAGGTGAGGGCACAAGGTGCATGTTCAACTAGAAAACTCAAAGAAAGTATGACTTCAAAGAAACTTCCCCATCTTTTTGTCTTAGTAAGTTACTACTCAGCTCTCTCTTCCTCATCATCTATTCAGAAGTTTGCTAATTTATAAATGATCTGAGTCTTATACTGTTGTTTAAAAATTATCTAGGAACATAAAAGATGATTTCCCTAGACACTATGGTATACCTGACAACTGAATACTTAGACTGAGCCACCACCTCCCTGCAAGTTAGACGAAGACCTAAGCTTGGTGCCTGTGGAGTACTACTCTACATGCTCATTAGAACAAAGAATTTCCAGGGAACTAGAGTTATTAATTCTTTGATTCATCTAGTCATCCATTATCTATTCATCCATCTACTCACTCATTCAGTGATCCATTTTTCCATCCATCTATCCATAGGCATTTTCTAAGCACCAATGATGATACAAGGCTACGAGTCAAAGAACTTCAGACTTAATCTCACATATATCAATGCTTATCCCAGATATGACTTTCATATCTCCAACTTCTAACAGGAAAAACATTTCTCCAGCAGAGAAGTAACCAGTGGAGGGTTTCTTCAGACTTCTAAAGGAAAGTAGACTTGGAGAATTCCTCCAGCACTTAACTGCTGATGGTGACTCTTGCAGCCTAGATGGAGAGGTTGGGATGGTGGATTAAGTGAAGAGGGCAAGAAGGGGATAAGGATACAGGCAGATTTAAGAGGGGAATGAGCAGGAGGAATGGGGCATCCTGTATATATGCCCCAGGGAACACTGTAGAGCAGTGGTCCCCAACTTTTTTGGCACCAGGGACTGTTTTCATGGAAGACAATTTTTCCATGGACCAAGGTGGAGGGGTGGGGTGGGGGGATGGTTTCGGGATGATACAAGCACACTACATTTATTGTGCACTTTATTTCTATTATTATTACATCATAATAAATAATGAAATAATTATACAACTCACCACAGATTGGGGACCCCTGCTATAGAGAAAAAGTAAATAGTTTCTCAGCCCTAAACACCTTGAATATTTTTCCCCATTTACCTTTAAAGAAAAGAAAAATGTCCCACCTAATGGTGAGTCTCAATGCAGAAAGGACCTAAGGGCAATTCACTTACACTTTGGATATAAACATAGGCTGTGACCTGCAATGCTAGGTTTTTCTCTACAGAGCTTAAAGGTTGGCTCTGTGATAAGCCACATGCTGGAGATGCTGGATTGAAGCCTAAGGATGAGAAACAAGAGAAGAGTCTCAGCACGGAGAGAAGGGAGATGTTATCCTCATACTTTCCTCTTGATATTACCATTCTGACCATTGCTTTTGCACGGGCCAGCACTGGAGTGGAAAGTGGAATCCTTAGTTGTTTGGGAAAGGGAGAAAGAAACTAAAGTAGTGACAACATTGAGAAGTAACGTTACAGTGGCCGCCTGGCCAGGTGAGCCATTTCTTGAGGTCTAGGGACAATGGTTTGTCTGCTGAGAGTTTTTGTACCAGACAAGTTTGCATCCTAGCTTCCAGCCTCCTTTGGCACTTGCAATAGTTTACCTTATATATTGAAAGTATGATCTTTTTTGTGTCTGTTCCCCATCCACCTGATTGCGGTCTTGTGGGTAGGAACCTCGACTTAATCTTCACTGTATACCTTGCAGTACTTGAAATAGTTGCTTGTGTCTGGTAAGTGCTTGGCAATTTTTTAAAATAATGATGACAGTGGTGGCAATGGGGGTGATATTGGTGATGGCGATGACAGTCTTCACTAAAGGATCCAAACAGGAACTTGTCCAGCTATATTTCAGATGGTGACATCTGTCAGGTGGTGACATCACCTTTACCATCAAGATACTCATTGCTTTTCCTTTGTCTTCCCCAGGTAGAAACTATCTCACCCTTGAGATTCAGTGAAATGTCACCTCTTCTTGTGAAGTCTTTCCCAGTTTCCTTAGCAGGATCAATTCCTCCCTTCTGTCTGCATGCTAATAATGCCACAGAAATAATGCTATCACCCTGAACTACAGTTAGTTATTTATGAACCCATTTCCTCTATTTAATTTTGAGCTCCTTGAGGAAAGGGACTCCAACATATTCAATTGTCTCTTGAGGTTTTCGCCTAGCACCTAGTTGACACTGTATAAATCTATGTTGTCCAATACAGTAGCCACAGGAGACTATTTAAATTTAAATTAATTAAAATAAATAAAATTTAAAAGTCAGTTCCTCTGTCATAATTCAAGTGCTCCATAGCTGCCTGGGGCAGCATAGACAAAGAACATTTCCATCGTCACTGAAAGTTCTATTGGACAGCGTCGCTATAAATGTAAAATTGAATTAATTTTTCATGTAGTCATATATCTATTAAGCTGTTCAATACTTACTTAAGACTGAGTCTACACAAAACATAAACAACCACCAATTTCCATGGTTCTGTCAGCTTTAATGTTCTAATCCTCTTTTTTTGTAGCTAAAAAAAAACACATCCAGAAAGGTGAAGGGATCTGCTTGCCAAAAACCCTTGGCACGTTAGTGATAAAGACAGTTTTATCAGTTGTCTCCCCAACAACCAGCACAGTACTTAGCATCTGGGGCTGGTACATACATATTGTGGAAGGAAAGAATAAATGAACTGGGAAGATTCTAGTTCTTCCTATTCCCTGCCCAGTGCTCTTCTCATCTTACCCCATGGCCCTTTTAATCTACCAGCCAAATGGACCAAACTGAACAGTTGCTTCTTAATGTTTTGAAACCACAAAGTCATAATGATTCTGAGAATCTCCAGGAAGGGGAGATGTTGGCAGAACTCATTCTAAATGCCTCCTCCCTGTTCCTAAAGCATCACAGTTACCTGTCTCCACGTGTTGCCCCCATCGGAGGAGATGAAGACACCAATATCTGTATATGAGAGCTCCGGACCAATGTTGCCTGAAACGTAAGCAGAGCATTTGACATTGTCAGGCAGTTTATAGGTTAGGTGTGCTAAGGGTTGGGGATGGGGTAACCGAGAGTACAGGTTTTCCAAGTGATGTTTACAGTTGATTTGTGCAGTCTTTTTCTTGGTGTCATATCAAAAACCCAGCAGGAAGAAAAATCCAATATAGGAAAAAAATCAAATAATATGACAAGAATGCATCTTTAAATGGTAAGACTCAAAGACAATATCGATTAGCTCGGGTCTCTTGAATTATTCACTCTGTGTACCAATAATCTCATAAATTCCTCTTGACAGGTGTCCCCTGAAGGGAGCAAAGAGTAGAAGAGTAGACGCTCATGGAGAAGCTGGGAATAGAGGCCCCTTACTCCTCAGGTATAATTTTAGCCTAAGAAAAGTGTGTGTGTGTGTGTGTGTGTGTGTGTGTGTGTGTGTGTGAGAGAGAGAGAGAGAGAGAGAGAGAGAGAGAGGGAGGAAAGAAGAGAAAGAAGGGGTAAGTTCATGGATATGTGTCTGTGTGCATGTTTCCAACCTGAACTTACAACATGTCCCTTGAATGTCAAGACAGTTGAGTGACCCAACGGTACAGACTATGTAACCTAAATTATAATCTAAAGTATCCAGAATAAGGTGACCACACTTAGCACACCATGGCCATCAAGCATGGCAGGAAAAGAAGTCACCTGGTTTATGCCTAGACCAACCAACACTTACTGCCTCCATCCTTTCACACTCTCCTCTTCTCTTTGCCCTTCTTTTTCTTCCCCTTGCACTTCATTACCTTGTGCTTACACTTATTAAAAAGAAAGCAGTCAAGATTTTTAGCCCATCTATATCGCCTTAATTTCCCCAATGGAAAGCCCCCTTCTCAGAGCCTAGAACAATGTCCCCAACCTAATAGTTAGTGCTCAATAAATAATTGTGGAATGTTATTCTTATTATGTGCACTTATGTGTTGATCAGTTGAATAAATGAGCAAACAAATGATTGAATCATGTTTCAATGTGGCTGTGCACTTGGGGAGGTACCGAAAACCAAGAAGGTACCCTAAACATGTAAGAGTTTGTCATATTGGCTGATATTTTTCTTTAAAAATAGCAGGAAGAGAATGTTGGCCCACACATCTGTAGCCTAAATAAGAGCACAATAAAAATGCAATAATGAAAATGTTAATTGAGCTCCTGACATTTAATGCTTCAAAATGAGAAATTAACGCCAGGCTACAGCTTGTCAAGCTCCCATCAACATCGGTGAGAATACAGCTAGCCAGCTTGTTTTGATACTTAGGCTTCCAAAAATAACCCCTGGGCTCAGGCAGTAGGTGTGAGGAGTGGGGAGAGACTGGGCGTAGAGATCTATGGCAATCCATCTGGCATTTGGAATTCAGCTCCCCAAATATAGGATGTAGGAAACACAGGTGAAGACATTAAAGAGGGATGGAGAAAAGAATGCCAACTCAAGGCATTTGGTGGTTTTGCTACCCTGGAGCATTGTGCTAAGAAGGATTCAGTAGCCAGATGTGATTTCAACAGAATAGAATGCGGTGAACCATTAATGTCTGCCAAGGGTGGTAGAGAGAGAGGGACACAGGAGCACAGTCAGCCCAGAGCGGTGTATCTGCCATCCCTGGTATGGCTTCTAAGGATATAGCTTATCACCTCTTACCCTCCTTAGAAATTCTGCAAATATCTTCAGCTTCTCTTTTAAAGCTTAACTAGACTGGTTCAGGGGGCTTGATGGAGGTAAGATCCCCAAGGCTATAGTGAAGTCTACTTTTTAAAATACTTTCTATCAATTGAAAGGAGCCCTGAAAGAAATACTATTGATCACAGGGACCAGAAAGTTGGTTCCCAGAAGAAGAGACAGAAAACACGTATCTAGGACAAATTGATCTTTGAACACGTCCAGTCCCTACGGGCACTGAGGGAAATCTCTGACGGAAAGGGCTTGGGTTATGGTGCCAGAGAAGGAGGATTTGAAGAAGGAGGCTTGCTGCCTATGGTGGAACTGGGGAGGCTCAGACAAAGTGGCCACTGACCAGGCTGGGAGAAAGACATGTGGCTGCTACCCACGTGAGCGCTGTGACAGGAGAGAGGAAGGAGTGAGATGGAGAAGGACAAGAGTTTCTCTCACCAACAGCTGAGCTGGTAAATCATGGAGGTTCCGCTGCCCTTTTGGGAAGCTTTAAACAACTTGCTTTTATCCTTATTTCCTCCCAGTGCTATCCTTCTCTACTCCTCAGTTAAACACATTTGAAAAAAATATAAGAGAAAGTGAGAGAATTTTGAAGTCCTCTGGGGATTAAAGATGCTTCTCTCACCACCTCAGATGGCAGTGTAAGGAGTCGCCCATCCAGGGTGTTTAAAGGCTCAGTGGAGAAGGAAGTAGACAGTGCACAGTCAGCTGCAGGGGGTGGCGACGTGACACCTGTTCCCATTCGCCCTCTGTCTGCATCTGTAAATCGAGGAGGACAGTGATCACGGTTTCTACATCATAGGGCCATTGTGCAAGGAAAGCGCTTGGCACGCTATAAGGCATTGTGAGGAGGCAAGGTCTTTACGACTGGCTTGAAACCCAGTGTTAAGGACATTGAGAATCCTGGTGTTTCTGCTTGCTAAAAGCAATTGCCAAACTCTCCAGACTGAAATCCCAACTGCCTTCTGAGATGTCCTCAACAGGAGTTAGAAATGAACCCCAGGGTATACTTTTATTCATGCAGCTTCCCTGGGACGACATCTCAGTGCGAGGCGGGAAGAGGGAGCAAGTAATGGAAGGGGAGGAGGAGAGCCCAGTCAGGAGTCACTGACACGTGAAGGCAGGTGGAAGGCATGGGTGTGGGAAACGGCCCTGCACCCAGGCTCCATCCAGGCCACTTGAAGGCATGCAGGCCTCATGCTGACCTCATAGCTATTTTTCTGATGCGACCAGACAAGCAGGACAAGGAGAAGCTAGGTACGAAGAGGTGCATGCCAGTGATTAAGCTGTGGCTTTTCATCGGGGTCTCGTCAGCTGTATTAGATCCCTCCCAATGTTCCAGGGCATGGCAAAAAGCTTCCAGAGTTACCACAGGGGAAGGAAAAAGGAATCAGTCAATCTTGATGTGCAAACAAAAAATAATTCAAAAACAAATCTTTAAAGTCTGCATGTTTGTTAATTTACTAAAAGACTAATGTAGACTCACGTGCTGGTCACAGGTAGTAACAACCACCACTAATTCCACCTTACTAAGTATTAAGCATTCTGCAGGGTCTTGCAGACACACCTTTCCATCTCTAATTTTTACAACACTCCCACAGGGTACAAAACACCCTAGTTTTACCAATAAGGAAAAGGAAACCCAGAGCTCAGCCTGGGAAGTGGGAGGACAGGGTTCCTGATCTTCATTGTATGCATAGTACATGCATATGGGATAGGAGGGGAACAAATTATATTCTTCCACTGTAAGAACAGTTTTAACTTCCATAATATTAATGATGATGACAGGTAACATATATTGAGTATTCAATATGCCCTAGGCACTGTTTTAAGCATTTTAAATTCACTGCTTCATTTAATCCTGCCATTCTATTATGTTAGTACTATTATTCCCACTTTGCCAATGAAAACACCGGAGTGGCTAAGCCACATAGAACAATGCCTGGCTTTATGGTAAGCTTTCAAATAATATCATTAATAACTTTTATTGTTGATCACTGTTTTCCAGTGTTGCTTCTAGTCTAGCCCTGGACCTCCTGTGGGCCTTGAGGAGAAGGTACGGGGTATAGCAAGCCCTGAGTCGGAAGGACCAACCCACATAAATGATGGAGTGTGGGCATCACTCCCCAAGCCAGGGAGCAGCAAGAGAGCCTGCCCTCATGTCTCACTGCCCGGCTTCCCTGAGCCCGGTGGTGTTAAGCATGGTGGATCCCATCCATGAGGGGTTGAGAGGAGCTGACTCAAATGCCAGAAGGCTATGCTAGCTGTCAATCTGATTAGGGCGGTTGGTCACCGGCAGTGTGTAAAAACTCACAGAGTTGGAGGCTTGGAAATGAAGGCATATCTGGGAGAGCAGAAACTCCAGAGGCCAGAGCTTTGAGTTGATGAGAGAAAACAGAATGTACCAGCGCAGAAAGTCACTGTGAATTTCTCTGCTTTCATTAGAACAAAAAGCTGCTCATCACCAGAGCTGTAACTTTTGAGATGAGAAGCCTGCCTTGATTTATGTCATCAATGTATTCTTGAAAAGGTGTATGCAAATCCAGCGCACACTAATCAGAGCACATGCCCCCGGGAGACTCTCACTTTCATTTCAGAGTCACTTTATCTGCATTTCCGATGGATGTTCACTGGACGGTGGTTCCAACAATGCAACCTTAAGTTTTTCTGCCCTTTGCCCCAGGCTCTCAGCCAAGTGGTTAATCATGTGTAAACAAACCTTAACATGCACCAGAAACCTCCTGATTAAAAACAGCTCTGGGGTGAAACCCTTTGTAAAGAATCCTCTATGTAAAGAGAAAAGGACCCTAACTTATATTTGGTGAGCCAGGAAGTTTATGTATCATGTTTTCTTAAAGTGTGAGTTCCCTATTATAAACAATCTTTCTGATCAGTCAGTTTACTTTGAGAGGAACTCTGGCTTCTTGTTAAGCACAGGGGACTGCTCTGTGACGGAGGGATGATGCATTAACCCAGAAGTTATAAACGTCCAGAGCTCTTTGCAACCTAGGTTCTTGGATGGGCATTGGGGTCTATGAACTCTGCATATTTTCTGGAGAAAGTTCATCTGAATGAGTCCATGGTCCAAAAATAGGCGACGAACTTATTCTAGAAGCCCTCAGTGAGGAAGAAGCCCAGGGAATGCTTTCCTTACCTGTAGCCACCACAAGTCCTGGGGCTGTCTCCTTGCTGGAGATTCTCCCTGAGGAATACGGGTTTTCAGAGAGCTGCAAGTGCAGGTGTAAGGAACAGAAGGGCTAAAATGGAGAAGAAAATAGTTTCATTCCAGGAAACTCCAGACACACACCCCTGCCCCACTGGAGATGGGACTTCCAGATGTTCAGCTTCCAGAAATAGAAAGGTGTTAGACGATGAGCTACACACTTAGTTTTGGGAAGGGGTCATCTCCACCTGAGATGGCTGGTGTGTACACATCCAGAGTCACCCTGGGCACCTTTCCTAGCCATTTCCTACCCCTGCTCCCATCCACAACCCAACACCTTCCTCTCTCCTCCTCACCCAACCCTTCTATCAAGGTCTGGTTCCCAGTTGGCTTTATGAAGCCTCCCTGACCATCTCTCCTCCAGGATGACACGGATTTTCTCCCATATCTGATCTTGACCATCAACTCTCTCCTTGGAGCTCCGAGGGACCACTGGGAGGAGTGAAGGGAAAACTACACAAAATAGCCCAGGCCTCTACCCTCGTCTTCAACCAGATTGTCTCTGTTCTACCTGTTTTATGCAGTTTGTTCCTGTTTATAATTTTACTTACCATATTTGACATCATCATCTAAAACTCATATAAGTCTGTGTTCTGTATTTATTTATTTATCCCCACTGGAGTGTTCTTATTATAAAAGGGTTTAGGGATTTATACATATACATCCTATACAATAAATAAAAATGAGAAGATGATGAAACAGAAGAAAAGAGAAAATTTGGTTAAGAAAATAAGATGAAGCCATGGGTAATGTTTGAGAGAAAAAAAAGATCATGCCGTGACCAGTTCCTAGAGGGGGGCAACCATTCGTTTCGGCCTTCCTCATACTCAGAGAAAAATAACATGGAATTAGGCTAAAAACTACACAAGGAGAAGGGCTCTGTCTGTCCTATTTATCACTATATCCCCATTTTTTAACATAGCTTCTAGTATATGATAACGGGTTAATAAATCTTTTTGAATAAGTGACAAAAGGTAACTTTTTACTCGGGAGAATCAAAACCATCTCTGGAACCTTATGATAGTTTCTTGAATAGGTACTCATTCAGAGGACATGTAGGGTTGTGGATTTAATTGTTAATTAACTGTCTTTTCTCCCCACCTGGAGTTTCAGCACACGGGGGGGCAGAGATAACATCTCACACATCATGTCTTCCATAATGCCTGCCCCAATATCCCCACTAATCCTTACAGCAAGAACCCTGAAAATGCTGAGACTGATTACCTTTCCCATACGGACATTGCAGTTTGACCTTTCCTGGGCTTCCAAGATGACCATGGCTTACTCGAACATCTATCAAGCACGTAACAAGACACGATGCATCATGTCAGCATCGGTTCACAGGGGTGTTACTACCACTGAGCTCTGGCTGGGTCTGAGTTCACGGGCCAATGCCCTGGGAGTTATGGGAAATGACCACTGAACATCAAGTTCAGCCAAGTTCCCGAGTCTCCTTGATGAAAGAAAGCCCCTGACACAGCATCCCCAGGTAACCAGCCTGCCCTGTGAACTTCACATGACACTGAGGGACTGACCAGCAGGCAGCGTACGGGGCTTCCTCTCAGGTCCACATCTGGAGCTTGCAGTAGGCGCCAATCCCTGCCTTTGTTGTAAGTGATGTATGTCTTCACCTGGTCATCCACCTTCTTGTTTGCCAGGAATATCCCTTTGATACCTGCTACCTAGGAAAAAGGTGAGAGATGGAGAACCGTGTTGGGCCAAAACGCCTGTGGGCTTGGAGGAACCCTGAGAGAAGCCCCAGCATGTTCCACGCATGTCGGGGGTACAGACAGGAAGGGGAAGAACACGGTGAGAAACGTTGTATGTCACGTGGTCTCTGAAACGGTTTAAGAAGTTCATCTCTGTACCCTATGCCACCACCCCCAGATGTCCCATCCCTCTCTTACCCACCTGTTTTTTCCCACTTTATGTGTCTCTGTCCTTAGTTCTGTAGGACCTGATCTTTAATTGACTATTAACATTCCCTGTGAAGTGGGCCTGTTGATGATAACAGAAGGAGTTGCCCCTTCTAGAGAACATGTGCTTTTCCTCAGGAGGGGCTTACAGATGGGTTTTCAAGGCATCAAGGGATCATCCTTAATGGTGGGAGTCAAGGCATCATGATTAGTAGTAAGGTAGATATTTCTGAGCAGAAGACCCAGCTGGGAGACCGAGCATCTACTTCTTTCCATGCCACGAGCTCACTGGGTGACGTTGGGTAACTCACGTGTCATCTCTGGGTCTCAGCCAATGGTCACTTTGAAATAGGTGGAATACGCCCTATCCCTCCTCTTTTCCCCAGTTGGCTGGCAAGATCAATGAGATAATGTGAAGTGCTCCTGCCAGTGTTCCTGATGCATCGGGATTTTCAGGCCTTTGATATTTTGAAGGGAAAAGAGCATCACCACAAAGCAAGCAGCTAGAGGATTACAGGAGATTTATCACCCAGAAGGGTTCTAGGGCGAGCACAAATTCCACCCAAACTTTTAATTCCTTCTGCTCTACAGGTTGGGCAAGGAGAACAGCCATTTAAAACAAAACAACAGTGTCCTATATCAAAGAAACATTCTCTTAACTTTCTGTAAAAGTTTCAGCATGTTCCAAAGCCAAAAGGCAATTCAAATCATTTAAATATGTACAAACAATATGTCAAATGGCATGTTTTGCGGGTAATACTTAGATATCTCAAGATTTTAATTGTATTTGTTCCCCTGCTTCAGGGATCATGGCCACCTGAGGTGCACTGCAGTTCTGAGGAAAAAAGGGAGCGTTCCACAGAAGAGAGCTTTGCTGGTGTTTTTATTTTTTTAATGGCATAATTTAGTTGATGAAATAAAAAATCTTTTTGATTTTTTAAGTAACCTGATTGGCTTTGAAAGAGAATGCCAACCCAAATAAAAATAAACAAACAAAGAAATGGACAGAGAATGTCAGGAGGAGAGTAGAATTATCTGGAAGGACACCACCAGGGGAATTTGACAAAAGGCCAACAATGGAATTGATTAGATTACTGCCTTGGACAGAGGGTAGGTAAGGAGAGAAGCCAAGGTATGTGTGTGTGGGAGGGCAGTGGTGTCAGAGTCATGCCTTTCCCCAGAAGTGCCCTCCCTGCCCTCACAGCTGACAGGATCATTTCTGGAAGGGTGGCATCTCAAATGCTTGTCTAGGGGCTATGAGGCCCCCGCATTGCCTTGGTCTTTAAAATCAACTGCAGAGGTGTTTCTCTTGAACCTAACTGCCAGTCCTCACAGAGAATGGAATCTGGGTTTCTCTAGAACCTTCTGATGGAGGCCTTTCAGCATTCTCTCTGGTGCCTTATCTGCCGAACCCCCAGCTAATAATTCCAGGCGATGACTCACTTTCCTAAACTAGTCCTCCCCGCCCCGACCTGCAGCCCCAACGTGTGCCCATGGCCTTGCTTCCACTTCCTGGGAGGAAATATACAGGTCAGACTCAGACTCCTGGGCCTACAATCCTACTGTGCCTGGGTGGGGGCTGCTCTCGCTCCTCCCCCACCCCCAGCTTTATGCCCCCACAGCATGAAACACCAGTCTCTGTGCCAGGCCACCTCTGTGCTCTTCCACACCAGCATGTTTAGTAAATGGAAGGGTCATTACATATTTTCCTACTGAGAGCTGCACCAGTCAGACGGGCACCCTCTATGTGTCCCATATGTTCTGAGAACAAAATCAGGAAAATTAGGACTAAAAAGATGCAGAAAGGAAAAGTTTCCAGGGAACCTATGTGTAGCTCTGAAGGCATCTCTCCTGCAGTTTTACACAATGTCACAGCAATCTCCCTCCTGTCTGAAAGAACCAGGACACTTCCCATTTGTATTTGGATAGTCAAAGCCCTTACATTATTGCTGAATTGCTTCTTGGCTCCATGTCTTGTATAAATGAACTACAACTTTGGAGGGTGCTTTGTTTTGTGTACCCTACGCCAACAATTTTCAAACTTTTTGACTACAACCTAAGTAAGAAATATGTTTATGCTGTAACCTAGAAGACTGATAGCCATATATGCATGTATGTACATAGATATTTCTGACACAAAAGTGTCATGAAACACTACTTATGCTCACTATGTGCAATGTAAAGGAATTGGAGAATGAGACATGTATTTTAACTCTCCTTCATCCAAGGAGGTAGTTAGCATCCAATAAACTTGAAGCATGCTTCCTCCCACTGTTGTGTGGAATCACAAGTACAACTTCTGCTGCTGGTCCCAGGAGCCCAGGGAGAAGGGGACCATGTGATGGTGCCAAGAGAAGAAGGCAGTACCAGGTGTCCAGCCTGTGTGGCCCACTTTCCCTCTGGGAATCAATTTGAGGTGCAGAGGGAAACCGACAGCAGGCCCCTTGGCAGAGCTCTGAGTCCAGGTGGCATGGTCATCTGTTGGTTACCTCCCTGGGACCTCAGGACAAAAAAGCCAGGGCTCTGCTGACAAAAGCAATTACTGTGATCTGCCTTGGGCTGTCCCTAGAGTGGGACCTGTGGTGAGGGGCCGATGAAGGTCAGTTCAGGGAAAAAGTCCCTGTGGAGTCTATAAGCAGCTGTCCATCTGGCCCAAGAAGGGCCACTGAAGGTCATGATACAGCAGAGGGTGGAGGGCAGGCTCCAGGAAGAGGAAAGGCAAGGAAACGCCAGTAAGGTGGGCAGAGACCAGGACTCTGAGGCTGGCTCAGAAAGTTTCATTTTGTCCATCCCTGTCTAGTGGGGTCAACTTAATTAGTCACTGGAGAAATGCCAATCAAACCCACAATGAGGTACCACTAGGTCCCTATCAGAATAGCTAAACACACACACACACACACACACACACACACACACACACACACACCCCAAATAAAACAAGTGCTGACGAATACGTGAAGCAACTGTAACTCTCATATTGCTGGTGGGGATGCGAAGTGGCCCTGACACTTTAGAAACGGTTTGGTGTCTTCTTGTAAGCATATACTTACATTTAACTCAGCAATTCTACTCCTAAGTATTTGCCCATGAGACACAAAAGCTTATGTTCATGGGAATGTTTATAGAAGTTTTATTCATAATCATACAAAACTGGAAAAAACCCAAATGTTCTTCAGCTAGTGAATGGATAACAAATGATGGCACATCCACACAGTGGAATACTACTCAGAAATCACGAGAACATCTGTTGATATACTCAACAATGTGGGTGAATCTCACATGCATTATTGTAAGCGGAAAAAAAAATCAGACTGTAAAGGTTACCCACTATATAATCCCATTCATTGACTCTCTAGAAAAAGCAAAACTGGAGACAAAGAGACATGAGATTGGTGTTTGTCAGTAACTATGAGTGGAGGGTCATAAGAGGGAATATTTTGGGTAACGGAACTGTTCTGTATTTTGATTGTGGTGGTAGTTACACAATTGTATGCACAAATCAAAATTCATAGAACTGTATACCAAAAAGGGTAAAT
Source organism: Avahi laniger (assembly GCA_963575035.1). Classification (NCBI taxonomy): domain Eukaryota; kingdom Metazoa; phylum Chordata; class Mammalia; order Primates; family Indriidae; genus Avahi; species Avahi laniger. The sequence goes on along the minus strand of CAUYSK010079417.1, from coordinate 48,959 downwards.
TCTACTGGGCAAAAATTATACCTCAATAAAAAAAAAAAAACAGATGTGAAAAAAATGTATAGTGGGAAGAACCTGAATTTTTTGTCCCAGACATGGATTCCTTCAAATGTAGCAACACCAGCAATAGGATCTGAGTGAAGTTAATAAATTCTCTGCAGTCTCATAGTCACAATGGCAAATGAGCCCTACTACAAAGACTTATTGTGAGAGATAAATAAGAAAAAATATATAAATTGTTTACGATTTTGAAATCCAATATGGTAGCCGGTAGCCATATGGTTACTTAATTTGGCTAGTGGAACTAAGAAACTGATTTTTAATTGTACTTAATTTTAACCAATATAAATTCAAATTTAAAAATGGATACCCAGTTCAATTATTGGCAAACTTTTCAGTATGTTTGGAATAACTTGGGCACATCAATCTCCTTTTTCTACTGTAAATTTTATAAAATGTAAATACTGATCAAGTATTTCTGGTGAAAATTTAGCATATGAATTGGGATGTGTGGGAAGTATAAAATATATCCAAGATTTCTCAGACTTAGTATGGAAAAAATATAAAATATCTCAATAATGTTTCATATTGAACATACGCTGAAATGCTACTATTTAGATACTTTGTTTAAATAAAATATATTATTACAATTAATTTAATCTGTTTATTTTTTACTTTTTTTAATGTGGGCAGTAAAAATTTAAAAGTGTATATGTAGTTCACGTTACATATTTATTTGACAGTGCTGATCTAAGCCATGGCTGGGTATGCTGTTGCTATTATTATAAGCAGTTATAAGTGTGATGCTTAATATCCAGGACAGCATTGAAGAAAATGCATCAAGTCAGCAGCTCAGAGAATGTTTCCATAATATAGCTGTGGGTTTTGGAAAGAATATTTGTTTCTTGATTTATCAATGGAAAGTAATTAAGAAGAAATGAATGGGTGCGGTGCGCACCGTCTGGGGGATGGACAGACTTGAAGCTCTGACTCGGGTGGGGCAAAGGCAATATACGTAACCTAAACATTTGTACCCCCGTAATATGATGAAATAAAAAAAGTAAAAAAAAAAATGTAGTTTATAGTTGGGGATGTGAAGAAACCACAATAAAACTCCATGCGAAAAGTGTGTTATAAGAATAATATTAATACTAAGCACACACAACAGACTAGCAACACGAGCCTTGTTTTGAAGGAGTGGGCTTCTGACACCTTAAAGAAGAGAATGATTATTGTCTGGTCTCCAAGTGTTATTTTCTCCCTTAATTATGTAATTACAGCCATGGCGATATTGTACTTTGAGGCAGGGATTAGAGAAAGAACAAGCAAGAGAATCTCTCTCTCTACAGTGGACATCTACTCTGACAGATTTGAAAAGGGACTTGTCCCAGCCTTGCTGAATTTGGAGGAATGCAGTGGGATTGATCTCCACCCATGTCCTCTCAGTGCCAAGGTTTACAAGGTGAATTCCCAAATAAGTTCTTGCTTCTGTTTCTTCTCCATTGTCAAGAAGAAGCTTGAGAGGTCCATGCATAAGACGGAGTGATACACCAGCAGCTTTATGTGGCCAAGGTCAGCTCAAGCCACCTGACATCTGAAAATTGCCAAAGGCATCTATGACCTTCCAGTCAATAGGAAATGGCTGTAATGTCCTATTACAATATAAAGTTACAAATCAACGTGGCACCAGGGACTACATCATGTATGTAAGTATTTTCTGAGCATGTATATGTGAGGAGAAAAGATAGAGAAATACTAGAATAAATGCCCAACTCTTCAGTCAAGCTCTTTACCAGTATCTTTACAATCATTTCCATTACTCCACGAGGCCACTCAACATTCCATGCAAAAGGACCTCTATTCATCTAACTCTGGTTCCCTGCTTCTCGTCTCCAGCAATTCATCATTTAAGCTAACTTATCTCCCCGAATTCCTCAAGTTAGAATTAATCTTCCTCTTTTGTGACTCCACAACCTGGTATAATCACACCTCTAATATAAGTCCGACTGTGGTCACTATCCTATTGAGTCACTTATATCCTTCCAGGAGATTGTCTCATACACCAGTCCTTATACAATCAAACAAAATATACTCCATAAAAGTGTGTTAATTTAGCTGAATTGAATGTGAAAACTTACTGGTTTTCCCCAGCTGCATTACTCAAGGGCACTTGAAGTCCAGAAAAATTGTAGTCTCTTTGCTGACCGGCCATATGGCACACAATCGCAGTTTCTATGAGAATCTCCGGTAAAGAAGGTTAAATTCTAATGACCCCTAGAGACCAATTAAACTGAGCTTTATGTCCAAACCACAGAATGTTAAGTCCAGGTGCAAAACGACATCGCCCTCTAAAAATCTTCAATACGGTCATGGTTTAAAAAATGTCAGGGTGCAATTTATCCACTTGGTATTAAATGACTTCTGGAGTCTGAAACCCAACTACTTATCCAGCCCTCATTCTTGTCCCCAGTGAGCCTCTATTCTACACAATTAGCCTGGTTAGCTTTCTCACAAATCTGCACCATCCATTCAATCCTTGGCTCATTCCATTTTTAACATTTGGAATGCCTCCACTTCTTCCTCTTTTCCTTGCCAGGGCAGAAGGACTGATAATCAGAGTGGCAACTTTGAGGGAAAAAAAAGGGCATGTACAGCTCATCCCTATGTCTCCTCTTTTAGGAATCTACCTGCAAAGATCACGTCCTCTGTACCTCCATACGATGGTATTTTAGGAACAAGCTTCTCTAGTAGAGCCTTTAATTTACCATTTCTACCACCAGATAGATGAATCCAATTCTGGAGTATAGTATTAGCATTCTCTTCCTTAGACATTGTTTTAAAAGCAATAAAGCTGTGTTTGATCTCCATTTGTCTCCTCCCTTGTCTCTGTCTCACTTGGTTCCAGCGTTGGACAGGTGGAAGAGGAACTTTATTTACTGATTCCCTCAAACCCCAACAAACTAGACTGCAAGCTTCCTGAGGGTAAGAACCATATACCTGTACTGCTTTCCTTGTGGTCTTGAACACAAAGTAGGGGTACACTCAACCCTAGTAAAACAGAATGGAGAACAAACTCAACAGCAATAGTTTTTTTTTTTTTTAAAAAGTCGCCCTGTTTGGTATGTCTTGCTTCTCTATAGATGCAATGACACCATGCATTTTTTTTCTTCAACAAGACTAGAAATGCAAGACCAACTTCAACAGGAAGAAAAAAAATTACATATATCTGGGCACATTGTTCATTTTGATTCATGCTCCCCTTCATATGACAGTGTTTTCCTGTTCTAAACAATCAAGGATTTTCAGGCTCCCTTTCTTCGAGAAGGAACAGCACAACAGCATAGTGACAGACTCACCCACTTAAAAGGGTCAGAGACGCAGAAATTTCTTCACTATAAGGTCATCTGCAGCATTTTCTGCCCCCTCTCCTATTTTGGTCTGATCACAGGGGCACGTCTTATCTCTATAGCCTCACTTGTACAAACAGGAACTTAGAATGACCTGAGTCCTGGGATCATTAATCCAAACCCTCCCACAAGATATAATGTATTACCCAATAACAAAGGTGTATTTCTGCCTCCTGGTATGATTAGAGGCATGGAAACATAAGCTTCCCAAAGGTTACACCCCTTAGTCATCTGTACCAGTCTTTACAACTCTGTGAAAAAATCTGGAACATTACCTAAACTGGAACCTTGTTGTCAAAGGGGACTATTTCAGCACTTGTCAGTTACCTTCTAGGAAATCAGGATATTTCTACCGATGTTGTTTTCTATCCAGTGACATTCACTCCCATTTTTTAAAAGTGTACTTCCATTCCTCTCATGCCTTTGTGCTATCCCTATACCTAATAGAACAGCCTCCACCTTAAATATTTCCACCGCTCTCAGTAACTGAGTGGCCAACTTACATATCAATGTAGAGATGCTAGAACTTTCATAGGTACTGTGCAGAGGAGACCACTGGAGAGCAGAAGCCCATGCACTTACTCCTCTGTCCTGAAAACCACACCCACTCCTCAAAGAGGAAAACCATGAGGAAGTAGTTCACCCGGTCATCTGAGGCCAACATCCAGAACAGACAACTTATCTGCTTCCACGAATGATCTCAACCATCACAGCCTGTGTGATTTGACCATTAGTCACTGGTGAATGTTGGATAATGAGACACATCTTCTCTGTTCAAATCAATCCTTCAAGCCCAGGCAGTACTTTCACTGTGGCCAGAGCTGTCAGAGGTCACACACTGTCACTACAGGCATGAAGAAGCACTACATCTTTAGGGTCACTGAAACTAGTTATTTTTTTTTGTTTTTCTCCAGTGACTATGTGGAGTCACTTGATTTCCCCAATAAATTATTCTTTAACTGGTAATCACATTAAAGAAAACAATATTTGTGACATAGTTATGCCAAGGCCAGTTTTTCACCCTGCACAGATGTTAGCATCAGGTGACATCTTAGAAAAACCCTCACTCCTGTCACTGATATTGGCTTTTCTTTTCCTATAAAATTTGTTCATAAGATATGATTTTCCAAATAATTTAAGGTATTTAAATAGCCCTACTCCCTCCACCTGGAGCCCATAAGAAGCAGCATAAAGTTTACAAAGCTACGTGGAAAACACACCTAGTCCAAGTACCCTCATTTATAGCTTATAATCATGCTCACACATACATGAATATCAGCTTTACTGAGTCAGCCACGCCATGAGATTCTGTACATACATTCCTTCATCTCACAATAATCGCATTGGGTAAATATTTATTCTCCATTTTACTGGACTTCAGATACAGAGAAGCTAAGTTCCTTGCCAAAAGTCACACAGCTGATAAGTGGTACAGCTGGGATATGAACTCAGAACTGGAATACTTGTGTTTATACCATCAAAACTCATGAAAAAGAGGTAGGTCCAGGGGAAGGAGAATTTTGGCTACATACCTCATACAATTCGATAATGATGTTTCCCATTAGGCCTCGGCTGCTCTTAATGTTCTCCATGGCCAGAGTGAAGTAGATCCCACTCGTATCTGAGATGTAGAGGTTGTACGTGTCGTTCTGGTTCCATTCTTGGACCGCCGCAAACACTTGGTTCTCATCGGTACTGATGATGTGCATGTCCTGAAAGAAGATGGAAGGCCCGTAAGGCGGCAGATCTCCACATCTCTCTGCCCAATGGGACTTCGAGTAATTACCATGACTTATGAAAAGCTTGGGTTATAGGCAATGTTAAACAATTCTGTGTCAGACCAAGGCTATAAATTATGGGCTTCATGATCTCTGTTCCTTACTAAGTGACAGCAAGATAGGTATAAGTGGCTTTGGTTGATATTGTTTTCCATGGCTTCCAAGGACTCATTGACTTTCATTTTTTATTTTTATATTTGAAAGTTAGTATTATGCCAACAGAGGGAGACAGCCTTGCAAGAGAAAGCTCACACTTGCAAAGGAGACAGGGCCTATCCTGTCTTCAGATCTTCATTTATGTTCTTAAATTTTATGGTGTAGTAGTTTACACATTTTTTTAGAGCCTTTAGAGTCATGAGGATTGCAAGAAGGGTGCCATGGAGGTATAGCCAATGGTTGGGGCTCTGCACTTCCAATCCTGTTTTAATCACAGTAGCGCAACTTGAATTTGTTGTAACTGGAGTTCTGTGTAATATTTCAGAAGTACTTGGTAAGGGAGGTTCTGCTGTTCATAAAATAAAATTATATTTGAAAATCAATGATACAGAGGAAAGAATACTCAACTTGGAATTTAGTGTTATGAATCACCATATAAGCACTGCCATAAGTCAGCTGCATGATGGTGAATGTGTCAATCTCCTGAACTTCAATTTTCTCACCTAAATAGTGAAAAGGTTGGGCTACCAAGAAAAGTACCTAATTTTTAGATACTATTCTAAGTCACCTAAAGGTATTGTCTCAATTAAAAATCAATATAATTCTGTGATGGAGGTGGTATTATTATTTCCATTTAACTGAGGAGTAAACTAAGGCACACAGAGGTTTACTGATTTGCTTCAGATCATATAGTAAATGGCAGAACAAGGTTTTGAACCTCGGTGGTCTAATGCTAACCAAATGGTTAGCTTCTACCCATTTGGATATATAGCCTCTAAATTAGAGATTTCAAACTGATGACTCATGAAGTAAATACGGGTCATAGATGTTTAGTTTGATCACATCCCATATGAGAAATTTGAATCTCTGGTCTTTTAGATGGAGTCAGCACCCTGCTGGGGTCTCAGCCCCCCCTCTATATCCATGTGTTCTTATGATCTACCACTCACATATTGATGTCAAATTCCTGGTGCCTGAAGTCATTTTAGTTCTAATCCTGGGTTGGATCATTTCTAAAATCAAATCCAGTAGTTCACAATTCAAAATAATTTGCAAAAGTATATGGCCAGGCACTGTACAAAGATTACTACACGCTGAGAACTTGCACTGTCAGGAGGACATGTGGGCATGGATAAACATTTGCCAAAAGTGGGATAGTTTAAAAATGCATGAAGATACTAGCATATATGCCAAACAGTAATAGGAAAGACACCCTTGTCACATGGGGCAAAGCACTTGCTCTAGAACTATGGGCAATTGGAGTTGACAGTAAGTTAATAATCAGAAGGGGTCCAGCCTTTATTTGATCAGCCTTTCCCAGAAACCATTTCAAGTAAAAAGAGACAGCATTGTCTATAATGTCAGGACCACGGAGAGCTCCTCCAAGATGACTTACAAAGGAGCAAGCCCATTTGATTTGGACAACCTGGAGGTGGGAGAAGTAGGAAAGCGAGTTCTCTGTCTGTTTATTGAAGATTCTTTGTCAAATATCAGCCTCTGGCCTTGAACTCTCTAGGTCACCTTGACTAAGACCTCACTTGCTCGTTTGTGCTTACGCACCTTGTAGAATTACAAGTTCCTGCTGAGCTGCTTCAAAATGGAAAGAAAGCTCACTCTTAAAAACCATGTGAAGAAATCACGTTGTGTTGGTGTGGAATGAATGCCCAAGAACCCAGTAGGAGGGGAAATAGCAGCTGCAGGAAATACGAATTAAATTCACTTACCCTGTTAAAAATGCAATAGAAATGCCGAGTTTTCCCCAGATGTTTTGGTCATAAAAATGAATGAGCTAAGTTGTTTTACACTAAACTAATGTAAAAGAGGTGAGGGAAAAAACAACTTAAAACACTGGGGCATGGTCAGGATTAGAGACAGCCAGGCTTGCTGTGGGTACATACGTGTGACGTTAATGCTGTCCTGGGACTGTGTCACCTGATGAACAGGTATTCCAGGCTCTGGAGCAAGAGACTGCTCTCCAGTATCTAGGATTCTGGACGTCTGCTTGAGAAGTCCTTAATTGGCCAAAGTCACTCGGCTAATAAATGACATTACTAAGATTTAAATCTAAACTTAATCTTATTTTAAACCAAATCTTAATCAAGAAGCCAACATTTAAAACACCATCTCAGTGGGGCTATAACTTTGATATGCATCAAAATGACTGGGAGGTCTTTGTAGCATACAGACTTCATGGGCCCGACTACCTGAGATAATGACTCAGCATGTTTGGTGCAGAACCTTAGATTTTACTGTCTGGACAAGCCCTCCACACGACTCTGGTGCAGCTACATCTGGGGAAATCACTCTTTGAAACATGCTGAACTATGTGACCTCTCTCCAAATAGGTCTTATGGTGAAAGAGGGATCACCCAATAATAACCAGAACATTAAGTCTTCAAGAAAGAAGAAAAGCAATATTAGTTAAAATTGGTCCAATAGGGACCTGACTGATAATGAAGCTTATTTTTTGCATCTGGCTATTTCATTCTGACTCCAAAGCATGTGTCACTTCCTTACGTGCTGGTCCTCAAAACATGCAGGGAGAAATTTGTTCATGAAGAGAGAAATCAAACCAAGGAAAATACGATATGTGTAAATTCAGGTTGTGAATTTACTATGATTGGAATTTGAAGAGTGTCAGACCAAAACCACATACATGTTTTTATTTGGAAAAAAATATATAAATAAGATTGCCCCTTTGCCCTACCAAGACAATAATTCCAGAGAATCACGATTGCTTTTTGAAAACTGAAACCTTTGACTTGCTAGTGAACAATGGTGAAAATATTTCACAGTTATTGATGTATTTTCTTATAATCTGGGCCTAATGTAACTTTATTCATTGTAGAAACATCTATATTATTAAGCATTTGCCATGTGCCAGATACCCCAATATACAGAGAAAGAAAGTGCAGACTCTCCCCTCAAGAAGATGCTCCAATGGTAGAGACTTCACATACTCTTGTAGCCTTTCTTGAACTTGACTAAATGCTACACTTGAACTAAAAACGGTGATGGGAGTATAAAGGCTTACAGTTGAAAGAGAGAATAGAATAGTCAAGAAAATGCATGGAACTTGGTATAGCTCAAAAACAGTTTTCCTCTGAAGGAAGTGAGGATAGAGATTGGCTTATATTACAAGGGGTTCTGCATGGCACACCTAACTTTTACCTAAAAGGAAGCACAAAGTTATCACAAGTTCTTAAGCAGGATAAATGCATGATTAGAGTTGACCAATGCAGAGATCTGGTTGGAGAAGATGGGGTTCCTTGCATGATCATATTCACTCGAGAAGCAATGCAAAGAGGGGATTTACATGGGGCATTGCTAAAGGCAGGAAGAAAGGCTTAAAAGGTCACTGCAACAATCTAGATGATGACTCATAAAGACCTGAACTAAGGAAGTATGTTCTCTATGAGGTCACTAGGGGATGGACTGGCATGATATTAAGCAGATAAATCTGTAGGGATAAGGAAGAAGGATATATATGTGTGTGTGTGTGTTTGTGTGTGTGTGTGTGTGTATATATATATATACATATATATATGCATGCCTCAGATATTTGATTTTTTTTTTTTGAGACAGAGTCTTGCTCTGTCACTCTGACTAGAGTTCACTGGCATCATCATAGTTCACTGCAACCTCAAACTCCTGAACTTAAGTGATCCTCTTGTCTCAGCATCCCAGAGTAGCTGGGACTACAGGTGCACATCACCACACCCAGCTAATTTTTCTATTTTTTGTAGAGATGCGGGGGCAGGGACGGGGGGAGTCTTGCTCTTGCTCAGGCTGGCCTGGAACTCCTCAGGTCAATCAACCCTCCCACCTCAGCCTCCCAGAGTGCTAGAATTACAGGCTTGAGCCACCAAGCCTGGCCGGATATTTGACTTCTCAAACTCTGCTTTTCCTTTACAGTACTCATTGCAATCATAATTAAATAATCATTTGTGTAATTATTTGTTTGATGTCTGTCTTTCTCATTATTAAGATCCCAAAAAGCAGAAACTATCTCTCTCTTATTCATCACTTTATCTGTAATGCTAACCAGAGTATCTGGCACATGGTAAGCATCCAATGAAAGTGTATTGAATATATAAGTGGAGTATGTAAGTAAACATACAAGAAGGATGATACATATGGGATATAAGAGGACTTCAGTTCTAGAATGGCTAAATGGATATTTAAGAGGATGTACTTCAAGTAGGCAGCTGGATAAGTTGTCTGGAGCTCCATGGAGAAATATGGGCTGGAACTGTGGGTACAGGTGTCAACAATGTCCTCCACCAAAAAAAGGGATGAAGCTACCCAGGGACCATGCAGAATGCAGGAAGAACTTAGGAACACTAATGTCTGAAGAGTAGCAAGAGGAAGAGAATTGAGAAGAGGAAATTGGAATAAAATACTGTCAAACAGAAGAGTTTCAAGCATGAATTTTTTTTTTCACCTGCATCGAAGTGGTAAAAAAAAAAAATGTAAAGATGTCTATTGAATTTGGCATGTAGGCGGTCACTGTAACAATGGCTAGAGTGGACAGATGGATTCAAGGCAAGAAGACAAGTAGCAGTGGGTTGATGAGTGAATAAGAAGTGAGAAGAGATTAGAAGTTCAGAAAACTCTTTAAGAAGTGTGGCTATGATACAGCAGAGAAGAATAAATCTGTAATTGGGGAAATGTAAAAACTATGGAAACAAAAGGTTGATATCATTGTCATAATCATTTAATGAATTTTCCAGGACATATTTCCCCTCTCCTCTCTTTTATGATTCAAAATGGGATTAACCATATTCTACTGTCACATGAAAAAATGAACCCAGATGTAGGTAGAGGAGAGATGTTATTTGAAAACACTATTGCAGGGAGAACACTCTGACCATAATATCTGCAAGCATCTCAGAGCGAAGGAGGAAAAAAAAAATTACTTCTACAGGGAAAAGTAAAGCAAGGCTAGAAAGAACTGGGTGTGAGGAGTAGGGTGAGCAGGTGGCATGACTGAGATACTGAGCGAGAAATTATTTTCTTCGGGGTCGGCTGATTCTCAGAGGGGTTCTCATTGCAATATTTGCTTAAGCTCTCAAAGCTTACATAAGCTTAAGAGTGGGTCAAAGTTCAGAGTCTTGGGGAAGGAGAAAAGGTGGTTTTAAGTTTGGTCAATTCAAATTAACAGGCATTTTGTCCAAAATGGTCAGTAAGACAGCAGTTCAGCTAATCATTTATGAGAAAAAGAATGGAAATCTGGTCTTGTTACAGGTAAACAAGGTGGACATCTGAGTCTTATCATGTCACGTGGGGGGAGAGGGTTGCAGTGAGCCATTTCCCAAACACAGAAGGGCAGAAAGTTTCTTAACCCTGCCAGTTTTCCAGGAGCACCGGGCTCAGACACAGATCAACACTGTCACTACCAATCTGAATCCCACACAGAAACAAACAAAAACCAAAAATATTTCTCTTGTAGGACTGATTTATTACAGTAGTAAGTTAAGAATAATTCCAGAATCTAGGAGACAAAAGAGGGTATACCAGACTCAGTGGTGAAGTGAGGGTCTGAGGCAATATCGAGACCAAAGGTCAGGCTGGGATGGGATCCCATCATGAACACTGATCTTCAAGCCTGGCAGGTTAAGAGCCTCAGTATCATTCTCCTCTGGATCAAGATTGTTTCTTAGATTCGTTGAGCATTTTACACTTGACCAACAATGAGGCCATTGAATTCTCATGACTTTGCCGAATAGTATTATTATCCCCATTTTACAGATGGGAAAACCTGGCCTCACGGATAAGTACATGGCGGAGCTGGAATGAAAACTCAGGGTTTCAGCTCAGACATTTGTCTTTTCTGCAGGTGACCTGCTCTCTCTCATCTGGCTCCATGCTCTCTGCTGCTTTGAGCTTTTCATGCCTATGGGACTAAGAATGCCAACACGATGCCCAGGGACTGAGTTATGGAGAGCTCAGCACAGGCTGCTACTCCTAACAATTCTGCTCATTATTAATGGCACTCATTTCATTCTCTGCGAAACACTCCAAAGCCATGGAGTGCCCGAGGAGAGCATATTCTGAACAGATATGCTGGGAACAGAGGCGCGAGGGCAATGATCACAGGGAGCTTTTCCAGGCTTTCGTTTTTAAGCAGTCAGCCTAAAAGCAGCCACAGCACCTCATGGAACAGCAACAACTTGCTTAAAAGCCATTTCCATTTTTAAACAATGGAGAGAATCGATCTCCCTCCACTCCCCTGTCCCCACCTCCTCAGCCTCGACTAGGAAAACCTGGGTCAACAGCGGCTAATAAAGGGGATCGATAACCATCCAGCTATTTTCACAGCAGCCCTCGTATTAATGAGAAGCTGCTCTGGATGGAGTTCTATAAAAAGGGGCTGCACGGATGGTACTCCACCACAACAAACTGCCACGGGGTTGCCAATCATTCACGGAGTGTTCTAGGGCTGTGATCAGTTCAGGCCTCATCTGTCCCCACCTGCAGCCACCCTATCCAGGGGAGCAAACTGCTTTCCTGAGAAGGTTAAAAATACATCAAATATGCACGTACAGAGACAAAATAAGCCTTCCACTGGAGAGAAAGTTCCCTAAACTCATTTCCTGGGCTTAGAGACGTGGAGATCTTCAGTTTCCTATAAGGAGCATTCTTCTTTAGAAAAATCATAACTATGAATTTGCCTTTCTAATCTTCTCCAAGCTGAGATTCTTCTTTCCTGCTTGGGTTTAGAATATCTGATGGGTACATCCTGCAACCACAGTACCATACAACAGCCCCATAAATGCCAATCACTGAGAGGTTAGAGAAAATGAGAAATTGGTTCCCAGGGCCTCTGAAACTACTTAATATGGTCTCTGCCCTCCTCATCAGCCTTTCTACCTCTCTCTGTGCAGCCCAGTCTCTCAAAATGTCAAGACGGCTTTTCAGTCTGCTGAATGAACCATGCTCACTCTCAAAACAGGGCCTGTGTCTGCATTTTCTACCAGCTTCCCCCCACCCTTGTTTGCAGGGTTAACTTTTTATCCTTCTTGTATCAGTTCGAACATCATTTTCTCTAGGAAACTGCCCTTACTACCCATCTACCCACATTTGACTAACTCCACTTTTTATGCCAAGATGACCCTTGTACTTCTGTAACACTCCCACACCCACAAGTCCTTGTTTAGCATTTCTAGCAGAATATAAGGTCCATGAATGCAGGGACCACTTGTGTCTTATTCACACTCTTAGTTCATGGCACAGAGTAAAAATCTAAATGGAAGAAAAAATAGTTGAATGGATGCATAAAAGAAGAAACAAATGAATGAATGAACACATGCACGCATAAACAATTGAATGAATAAAAACGATTTCGGGGGAGAAAATTATCTATTTTATCATGTCATAATTCCTTCCACCTCTGCACTCATTTAGCCTTTCAAAATATGTTTCTTAGCACTGGCTTAGAGACCCAAGTCTTTGCAACATTACACTTGATACGTGCCCAACCTGAGACTTGGCTTCTCTGCAGCCTCATTAAGTGATGCAATTATATTCTGTCCGTGTTCACACTGAGGTTCTAAGGTCCATCTCCCCCTAGAAGCCAATGTTCACAGGCAATAGGGTCTACATAATAAGTTTTATGATTTTCCAATAGACGAGCTAAAATGTCATTATTTGATATTAACATTCTATTAAATTATCCATTTTTAATTACTCATGGTGGCAGGAAGGAGTAGAAACATGGGCAGTACATTTATATTTGGCCTTAAAATGAACAGAGAAGCAAGAAAACCACCATACTTATCTGTGCACATTTATGCACACACTCACATAGCATCTGTGCTTCCACCTGAGCTTGGTCTTGTATTTGGCAATAAAGCCTTTGCAAAAGGGAGGAGCCCTCGGAAGAGATTCCAAAGCTAATGCTCCTTTCACTAGTGCCCCTGGGAAATGATCTAAGGTTACACCAGATGTCTCAGTCACAGGAAATCAAAGATCTTGCCTAGTACCCTGCTGAGAGGGTAATACGGAACCAGAACCGGGTTCAGTGATATCAGCAGAGGCCAAAGTGCTCAGCGGTAAGTCAGGCTGAATGCCAGCAGTCCTCCCAGCCAGGGATCAAACCTCCCAGAAGCCAGACAAGACGGCCTCTCCAACCCTCCCAGGACAGCTGGTGCTGCATGCGGTACCTTCGGCAGTGAGTACTTGGGCAGCTTTATCTGAGCAAAGGCCTCTCTTCGATAAGACACGTAGTAGCTGGCTCTTCCACCTGTTGTTACCTACATGGTGGGGGAAATACAAAGAGGTCAGATGGGGCCATAGATCATGGTACAAGTTGGAAAGTATTAGCCTTTCCATCATCAACCACAACCAGTTTCTAATTACCTTTCAGAAAACATCCTTTGCTGGCTTAGTGTCTCTAATCCCATGGCACTGTGAGTTGCCCCATGTCATGGTACTTAGACAATAAGTGGCCAATTACAGCAATCCTCCCCATGGGCTGACATTCACCACAAGAGCAGGCACCGACTCTGCATCTGGTCACTTTGCTCTGCATAGAGTACACACCTAATAAATATTTTCAACTAAAAGTAGAAAAGTTATCAATGTGGGCTACACTCATGATCTATTTATCCTGGCTTTTTTTTCAACAGTTTATATAATCCATTCCAACCATAACACAGTTGTCAAAGGTAATTTTTCTAGATTTGAATAATTACTATTTCTCAAAGCCCTCATTACTTTGAAATTTAGTGTCACTTCTGATCTAAGCACAAATTTCTTTCCTTCATATTTACAAATCCATGCATTGAGTAGATATTTATTGATCCTTTCCATATGCAAGTTACTTAAAGGCATCAAAGATCAGAGGAAGAACTCCAGATATGAAATTCAGAAATCCTAGGTTTGAGTCCCAGCTCTCCTAAGTCATGGCTAGGTTTGGGGACAAGCCCCGTTACCTCACTTGGGAAAGGATGGATTCTTAGTTAGAGGAAAGTAGAAACCACTCCAAGAAACAGTCCTCTGGCCTGGGCTTGCTGAAAAGTCCTGCCAACATGGCAGAGCTCTGCAGATGGCCACTCTTGGACCAATTATCCCAACTCAGGGGAAATTAATATTCACAGGAGAAGATAACATGGCCTGTTCAGAGAAAATAGCAGGAAAACAATAGCAACCAGGCTGCTGTTCTGAGGAGGCAATTACTCGAGGCACATGCTCCGTTCTCACTAAGGTCCAAGCACATGCTGGAGCCAGGCCAGTCCTCCCACTCTGGTCCAAACCTGGCACTCATCCACAGTGCCTGCTGGGAGCAGAAGGGTGTAACATCTCTATTGAGGCTGCTCATCTCTCCTCACTCTGAGAGACGACATCTCCCATGGCTCCCCCTTGCTCTGCACAGATTGGAAGCCCACAAAGCAGGCACCACAAGCTGCCAGGTGGAGCAGATGTCAGAGCCAGCAAGAAGGCAAAACCTTGGAAAAAACGTGGTGCAAAAGCTTAAACTGTGAACCAAGAGTAGAGATTGGTTTTTCTCCCTGATGTTCAGGGAGAAACATCTATTTCTTATTACAATCATTCTTGTCTTGTATCTCATGACATTTTAAAGTTTTTATTTTGTAAAGACATCTGTTCCAAATCTATATTGTTCTGTGTTGGCTTAGGATGGGTGTTGCATATTAAGATCAATGGGTTGCTGAGAAGTTGTTCCCTCCCCCCTTTTTAAAATAAGTACCAAGTGCATAAGATCAGATTAAAATATCATCTTTGGATCTGGACACAGCAGTCACCATCAGTCTTTTCATGATCCTATTTATTTGTTAAATTTGGTTTTAGATTTAATTGTAAAATCAACACACGTAAACATACCTGACAACCAAAGAACTAGATCAATAGTTTTTACACATTAGCATGCCTCAGAACCACCTGGAAAGCTTAAAACTCAGACTGCTGGGGCCCATCTACAGAGTCTCTGATTTAATAGATCCCGGTGGGGGATCAAGAATTTTCTTTTCTAGTAAGTTTCCAGGTGATGCTGATGTTGCTGGTCTACACCACAGAACTAGACCTTTAACAACAATCCACACACACCTCTGTGCTCCTCACCTGTCCTGACCTCCTTCCCACACATAGCTACTTTCCTAAATTCTGTGTTTACAACGGTAAAGTTGTTTTTTTTAGTTGAGGTGAAATTCACATAACCCAACCTAAACCATTTTAAAGTATACAATTCAGTGGCATTTAGTACATTCACAGTGTGGTCCAGCCATTCCTTCCACTTAGTTCTAAAACATTTTCGTCACCCTCAAAGGAGACTTCATACCCTAATGATAAAGTTTTTGAACCCCAAAATATACCCTCTGGTAACCTATCATATGCTTAAAAACCATCTCTTTACAGGTCACCCTGAAGCTCACCAAACATGCCCTTGGGATAGTAGACCAGTGTCTGACAAGTTCCATCTCTGAGTGCTGGCCAGAGCTCATTGATTAAAAGAAGCTTCCTCCTGGAAGACTCAGCCACCTCTACAAGGAACAAGATGGTGGCACCACCAGGCCCCCTGTCAGCACCAGGCCTCCTGTCAGCATAGGGAAAGGCTGGGCCCACTGGGGTTTCCAAATCACCAACAGCCAAAGGAAAACAGAGTGGTCTCTTTGATGGGGTGATTGGCCTCACAGCCTTGGGAAGTCACCCACGCATGTCCCCATGTCTTAGATACCTGTGCAACCACAGATTCATCTGTCTCTCTCTCTATCTCTCTCTCTCTCTCACACACACACACACACACACACAGGCTCACACACACTACCTGAAAGAGTTCATACTTGAGTAAATAATGAAGATAGAAATTATACTTGAAATGCACTGTGGAATGGTCTGAAATATGAAGGGGCCACATGAAGACCAAGGAGGCCAGGGGTTCTCCAAGTACCACTGATGACACAGTATCTCCCAGAGATATCAAGCTTGCTTCTGCCAATCTTCCTTTGTACTGACTTTGTCCTTCTCTGTACTTGTCAAAATCCAGTTGGTGCTTTAAACCTCAGTGTAATTCCTGTGAGGTCATTGTAGGGTTTTTGGATGCTAACAATTCATTGTAATTTTGCAATCACATCCAGCTCAACTTTTACGTAACATAAAAGTTGTGAGTCGTTTTTCAGTTGCCATGGACCCCCAGGTTGAAGGTCATGTAACCTGAGCATGCCAAGATGAACCAAGCATGTAGCCATGGGAGGAACCTAAGTGCTTGGACTGAGGAATTGGGACTGAATTAAGAAGTGGACTCCACATGGCAGGATCCAGAATTTAAGCAGATTAAGCCCTGGCGTCACCCCATTCCAGGGTCCAGTCAGAGTATATTTCCTGGCATCACCCCATTGTAAGATTCTATCAGATCACACCTCTTTACCCTCTGACTATAAAACCAGCCCAACCTCCTTGTTCAGGGACACACTGCTTTGGGAACTATCCCCAGTGTGCTTCCTACTTGTGCTGAATCAAACCCCTTGCTATAATCCCTTTGCAGTGGTTATTGACCTGATGCCCATCAAGTGGACAAATACCTCTGTTTGGGAGGTAACAATTTCTCCCATCTCTCAACTCCTGAATTTTGTTCTTTTCATTTCTACAGCATTCTCAAAATTTACTCTTGTGGCACATACATTCCTATAATTATTTCTACATGTCTTATTATAAGGTTGTCATCTCCTTAATTCCTAGACAATGCTTGTTTTATGGTTTGAATGCTTGTGTCCCCTCAAAAATTCATGTTGAAACATAATGTTCAATGCAACATTAAGAGGTGGGGCCTTTGAGGAGGTGATCAGGCCCCTATGAAGGGATCAGTGCTTTATAAAAGGGCTGGAGGGAACCAGTTAGGCTCTCTTTTTTCCCTTTTATCCCTCCTGCCATGGGAGGACCCAGTGTTCAAGGCACTATCTTAGAAACAGAGACTAGGTCCTCACCAGGCACTGAACCTGCTGGACTTGATCTTGGACTTTCCAGTCTCTAGAATTATGCAAAATAAATTATCTAGTCTAAGGTATTTTGTTACAGCAGCAGAAAGGGACTGAGATAACTGGTCTTCTGGTAGAAGATTAGTGGACATATAATAAAAATAACGATAAAACTGTCATTAATTGAGCTCATTACCATGCTCCAGAACTGCACATAGCCCTTTTAAAATTAGCTAGTTTAATCCTCATGACACTCCCACAGAGGCTGTAAGGTTCTGAGTGACTTGCTCAAGCTAGGACAAATTTGAACCTCAGAAAGTTTGACTCTAAACCTATGCTCCTCCGCCTGTGACTAACTAAGAAGAGTCCTCTGTGTGTCTTTCTCATCTCACTGTAACAACACAGTATATTTCCTTGATTCCAACACCTTTTAAAAAAATTAAAGATTTTTGTAAATGGCATATGTATATATGGTTATGTTTCTTTGCATTCCCAGAAAATCTGTTACAACATTCATGTTGAATTTTTAAAATGATATCTTCTTAGAAGAGAAGAGATGAGGTCATAACAACAAGAGTATTAATAATAACTACCATGCAATGGGTATTTCATTACAGGTCAGAAAATTGAAGCTGAGAAATATCAACTAATTTGCCCAACATCACACAACTTTTCACCTTCACAGCAAGAATATGAACCTGGGCTCTCCAAGTCCAGCCTATGCCTGAATTCTTAACCAGGAATGAGCACAGAGTCAGGGCAGAGCATGGGGTCCATACTGACTTCCTGAATGATGTATTGTTGGGATTAATCTGCTCAACCAGGGAGACATTGAGTTTGGTTTCCTCCATTGGCTAGTGACTAAACCATGAGTGTGGGATGAAAAACTCTCCATTTCTGCCCAGTTCCTGGATGGTCAAAGAAACTTCTTTCCAAATTGAATCCCTAGCGTACCCCCTCAGGAGCAGAGTCCTCACAATGTTAGGGTGATATCAGGCTGATGCATTTACTGCTTCTCCGTGATTGTGCGGCTCTCTGGCACACAAGAAAGGAATAAAGTTTAGTGACTATTAATCTATTTTGATGAACTTTTCTCTTCCTTACAAGCAAATTTGCTGGCATTGTAAATCCCAGAGATTATTACTACTTTCCCTTTCAGTGACACCTTTTATTTTACATTTGATGAATGTCATCCAATTATTTGCTCTGGGCCCATCCGTCATGCTAAACACAGAATTAGCTGGGTCTTTTCCTTACTAATGACTGGCTCGTTAATCTGATTTTCTGGGTTTTCATTTTACGGGTTTAATTGGGCTCCTGGCCAGTGAAAATGATTCCTTTGGACAAATGCATTGGCCATTAAACACATCTGTCTTTTCCGACTTGTTCCTGCTCTTGCCGTGACCAAGCCTAACCTGACATATCCTTTACTTTTTCATTTATCCTTGTTTCTGAATGATGGCTTGCCCCAGAGGATAGAGTGAAATATGCCCCCAAAAATGGAACCAAAGGGCCCTGAGTCACTTCCTAGCAACTTCTGGGGATTGAGAAGTTGAGCTTATTTCTGCCATAGATGGGAGAAAACTTGTAATTTCGCTAGAGTTTATAAGTAGACATAGGAAATCTGAGAAAAGAGTAAGAAACTAATATTTTTAAATACCTGTTCTATGTGGTATGCTTTATTTTCTTATTATTTAATATCCACAATAATGATTATTACCGCTACTATTGTTAATATCATTACCAATTCCATACAAGGTAAAAATATCAATGATTGGTCCACATTACTGAGCATTTATTATAAGTCAAGTGTCCCTCTGTACACACTAGCTTTCTATTTATTTTATGTTCAGATTGAGGCATAGGGAAGTTATATAACATACTCAAAGAAACAAAGGAAGTAAATGGTGGAGACGGAATTTGAATTCAAGTTTGTCTGACTTTTAAAGGTTATGCCAATCCCTTAGGTTATGTGCAGTTTCCATACCTCTGTGTGGAAATGAATGAGTCCCGTGTTACTCAACTTCTAATTCCCATGTAAGTTGCCCACCAATAAGGCAGATCTTTCGATGTGAGGGATCCTATCAATTTCTCAGTTCTGAGAAATCAATGTTCCATTGTTGCACAGGAGTGAACGGTTTTGCTGTTGGAATTTGTGAATAAGAGGGATCATAATTCAGCTTACACAGAGCTGTTGCCTTCATAGGAAACAGCATGTAGAAGCTTTTCCAGTTAGCAGATTGTGCCAGGTCCAATGTGATGTTAATAATCTGTCTACACAAAGAGAAATGACCACCTTTAAAGGCACACCTTAGTTACTTAGCCTCTGCATTATTTCTTCCTTTTTAAAGAAACAAAAGGAACCAAAAAAAAAAAAGAAAGAAAAAGAAAACCCATAGAATGTGGAAAAACAGTGTATTTATAACTTGACTGTCATCAGGGACAATGTCTTAAATAAGTCAGAGCATCAGCTGCAGAGCACAGGGCTTTGCACATAATGCAGAGCAGAGATCAGCCTCACAGAGAGCCCAACCTCTCTTGTGCCAGTTACAGTACACATGTACTCTCACTGTCGCACTGACTCTGTAGAGAGCATGTTACAGAACTCTGATGCCCGCAGTTAACGATGCTGTATTATACACCTCAAACATTGTTAAGAGAGTAGATCTCATGTTATGTGTTCCTACAATAACAAAAAGAAAAAAAAATTGGCATAAAAAAAAGAAAAAGAAACAAAAAGAACAGCCAAGATGTTATGATGCACAATTAACTTCTCCAATTTCTTTGCTCATTAATTCAATTGAGATTTTTAAAAATAAATCTTGACGTTTTTAGGCCTTTCTCTCCACCTATGTGGTTCCTTCAAAGATCACGTTTCTCTTAAGAACAATGACAAAATAAAAAAAAAAATGGAGAGTACATGCAATGCTTGTTTTTCCATTCTTATGATACTTCACTTAGTAGAATGGGCTCCAGTTCTACCCAGGATAATACAAGAGGTGCTAGATCACTGCTGTTTTTTGTGGCTGAGTAGAACTCCATGGCAGCACAAGAATGAAAAAACAAGCACCACATGTACTCACCGTCAAATTGGTATTAACTGATCAACACTTAAGTGCATATAGAGTAATAATATTTATTGGGTGTCGAGCAAATGGGAGGGAGGGGATGGGTGTATACACACCTAATGGGTGTGGTATGCACCGTCTGAGGGATGGACACATTTGAAGCTCTGACTCAGGTGGGGCAAAGGTAATATATGTAACCTAAACATTTGTACCCCCATAATATGCTGAAATTAAAAAAAAAATTAAAAAGTCATACCTAGCATGTAACAAGCTTACAATAAATATTGACTATATAATATATTTTTAAAAATGAGCTTCTGACTATTGGGCCACAAGAGTATAAAGGGGTACAGGCTTCATCAGGAAGTTGCTCTAAGCCTCAGGATGGCCCTGGAAGCTTCTTCATGAAGATTAAGTTGTCTCTGCCATCTTATGCTCATTTTCCAAAACTGCTTTCCTAAAGTATCACACTATGTGTCTGAATCAAAAGCGTGGAACAGCATTTGGAACAACATGGCATCCTATCAGCAAGTCATCTTCTCTGTTAGACTGTTTGAATTTAGTGTTCGTCTAACTGGTGTTTGCTCATTTTATGTCCTGGAGGCTCTGCGATATTGATGCAATATGCAGTTTTATCTGCCTGTGTCTAGAAAGAGGGGGTCTATTACCTAACGTGGGTACACTGCACTAGGGCTGGGCCTCCTTTGAAACAGATTTGCACGTAAAATCTTCCATTGGTGTCCAAACATAATAGCTCCCCCAAACAGCTTCACCAAGAATAGATATGGGAAAAGATAGCTGGCACTGAAGCCAATATTGCTTTTTGTCTATGTGTATGTCTGTGTGTGCGCACATGTGTGTGTAGGGAGGGTGTTGAAGGGAAGATGCATATTGAGGTTGCCAGAACACTCACTGGCCAAAAAATACCGAAAAAGCAACTGCCACCTTCATCAGCCCTGGCGAGCAACTTCGTGGGGCGTTCACTGCCTATTGGAAATGTTAGTAAGGCAGAGAAAGGGCAGTCAGTTAGGAAAGCCTGAGACAAAGAGATCAAGCTGATGATCCAGACGTGCCTATTCCACTGGTTAAGTGTGCACGGAAGTCTGCCAGTGAGGCTGTGTCTACGCACAGAGTGAAGGGCCAGAGGCAATAAGGAATGTGAGAAAGAGCAGCAGAACACGGATGGGCACAGCCGTAGAACAGCAGTGTCTTCAGCCGCATGGCATGAATGGCAGGTGCTTACAGCTGCTTGGAGAATCATTAATTTTACTGATATGTCCAAAATACTTACAATACCCTGAAAGGTCAAAGCAAACAAAATCATTAATTTTCTAGAGAAGTAGGGATGTTTCTCTGGAACATGGGATTTCCGGAAGGCTTGGAGATACATGTGGGCTGCTAGATAGGAAAGCAAGGTTGTACCAACATGGGCTTTGCATGCTCATGAGTGAGTTTCAGGACAGCAGAACACGGATTTAAACCATCTGTCAAGCTGGTTCTCAGAAAACACTCCCTCCTCCCCAAGAGAGCCATGGATATTTGTGAAAGGCCAACGCCAACTGCTACTTCCTAGAGCTGCCCCATCCAGCTTCCTGTGCCATGCTTCCCCTTGTCCTCCGCCAGCACCAGCATCATCACTGGGGGGCCAGGCTCCGTGCTCACCACAGCGTATGCATTGTCTGCTCTCGGCACAATGGCCCCAGCGGGGAGGTCCTATGCAGCCCCACTTTACTGAGAAGTCGGCTAACATGCACAAGGCTCTCAGCTCCAAAGTGGCAAAGCCCAAATTTGAACTTGTGTCTCTAAACTCTGACAATGTCCATGACACTGCACAGCCCTGAGTGAACCTGAAGTGTCACTCCAGGGCCTTTCTACAGAATGGCTAATTTAGGACAAATTATCTGGAGGGACTCACCCTGGCCCAAATCACTAGAAGGCTCCAGCGTCAATGAATTTCACAGTGGCTTGCGTCGAAAGCTCCCTGTTAATTGAGCCTTTCCCAATCCCAATTTCCCAGTTGGAATTTATCTTTTCTTCTTCTGATTCCCAGGCTTTTTGTGTGTTGCTCTCTTGTTGCACTTACCAGCTACAATCCTGAATTGTAGAGAAATGGGTTCATCTAGGGTCTCTGGCTGAACTGTAATATCTTCAAGGATAGATAATGTCCTGTTCATCTCTAATCCTATCTTAGTACCCAGCACCCAGGTCATAACAGCTAATATCTGTAAAGTACTCTATGCTATTAGCATTCATTATTGTATCAATTTTATTTGATATGAGCACACCCCTGCAAGTGAGGTCTAATTACATCCTCATTTTAGAATTGAGGGGCCCAAGGCTCAGACAGGCCACTTTAGGCCACCTTGTTTCTAAAAGGTGAGGCTCAAAGTCAACCTCAGAACATCTGACTTATAACTTCAGGCCCTTTTCACTTTGATAGGCTTTTAAAATCTGAGTTATAATCAGTGACACACAAAGGGGATATAATTGCATGAATTTTTACAAGTGGATAGTAATTTTACATCAAATATTCCTTGGAGTGGTTGACAACACCACAACATGGAAAAATCAGGGGCTACCAGAGAGCTCACTTTCCTTTGGGAAACAGGGAAGCAAATTACAAGATGTTCTTCCCTACTCACTGCTGAATGCAAATATTAATTAAAAGTCTGGCCAAATGCAGATAATTCCTTGAACATTAATCATGTTTAAATATCTCATTATGCTTTCTGGCCCCAATTTCACCATGTGTTGCATTTATCAATCAGCAAGTACTTATTCAGGATTTCTGTGGCCGGGACTGTGTCAGGACCATGGGGCTGTGACCTCCCGGAGTTCCCTATCTCCTTGGGAAAGCAAGCCTAACATATAAGATGTGCAATGATCATGTCAGACCAGTGATGATGCCATGGTACCCCAAGCATAGTGAAGGCCAGGTGCTATAAAGTCCCCTTCTCAGAACCACAGTGGTTTACTCACTTTATTCTCATGTTCCTTCTACAATTACAATAAAATCAGTGCTAGGCAATGTGACATCCACACTCATCCTATTTCCATTTTACAGACAAGACAACTGAGACATCAGGTGGCAAAGTCACATAGCCAGCAGAGGGCTGAGCCTGGATTTAAACTCATGTTTGCCTGACTCCAAAGACTGTAGTCATAGCCAATCTCTTAGATCATCCTCTCGGTCTGACACGCATACATACATGAAAAGGCATGCGGGTACACACACAGTGTAATATACAACATATAGTATGTAAACAGGTGTGATTATACTCCCACTGCCTTAGGAGGAAAGTCATTCTCAACACTAAAGGCCATTTTGTTCACTGAATGGGAACTGATGGATTTGAGGATTTGAGGACGGTACATCAGAGAAACCAGGAGTTGGTGGAACTGTTCTATATAACAAAGGGAGAGACAGAGGGAAAAGGTGGGGGTCAGGTGGGGATGGATCTTGAAGGAAGAAAAAGATCAGCAGCAACACTGGAAGGGTTGCAGGACAGAAGAGCCAAGAAGGGAAGTTGTTGCTGCCAAGTAGGTTCTTTGGGGGAATGGAAAGAAACAGTGGGTGTGTGTAGATCACAGTAAATGTTTTTTGCAGTATGTTGCATGACATAAGCACCCTGCTTCACCTCTACTTGACAGCTTTAACAAAAAGTCTATATTACATCCTTCAATAATCTTATTATAATTTTATTTTTTGGTTTGTTTATCTTGGCAGTGGTGCTTCATATCAGAAATGAAGTTTTGCTTCAAGAAAATGTCTGAGAGAGCCAGGTGTCATGGTATGCACCTGTCATCTCAGCTACTCTGGAGACTGAGGCAGGAGGATCCCTTGAGCCCAGGAGTTGGAGGCTGCAGTGAGCTATGATTGTTCCTGTGAATGGCCACTGCACTCCAGCCTGAGCAACACAGCGAGACCCCGTCTCCAAAAAATTTTTCTTTAATTAAAAAAAAAAAGAAAGAAAATGCCCAAGAGTTATAGCTAGGTTATGAGGAATTTTATCTTTCTGTATCTATTAAGTTACTTACTTAGTTCTCTGTCATGAAAATGAACAAGGACCCTTGGAACCAAGCCTAGAGGTAGATTCCAACCTTACCCCTCACCATCAGCTATGATGTATCTTTGGGAAAAGCATTTAAGTGTTTCTGGACCTCAGTTTCATCTTAAAACAGCCACACTCACAAAATGAAGCTCAAAATGTGGCTGATACAAAGCAAGGACTTGAAAATGTCACATCCCCTGTGTTCCACACCCCTTCACTTCCTGGGTCTCAGTTTCCTAAGCACGAAGATCTTCAACTGCAATATCACTGTCAGTTTCTTTTGTGTCATTCAATTATTCAACAAACATGTGTTAAGCACCTAGTTTGTGTGAAAGCTGTGTATGCTAACTTACTATCCTGTACTCAATCCCTGCCCCAACTTGCCTCAGGCAAATAAGAAAATACAGGTTGCGGGGAATCTTTCGTACTAAGGAACAGAACCATGTAGCGGTAGAGAAAGAAGGCTCTGGTGTCAAACTGCCTACACCAAAATCTCCACTCCACTGTTTACTGGTTATGTGACCTTGGGAAAATGGCTCAACCTCTCTGTGCTTCTTCTTTGAAACAGAGGTTAGAGTAGCACTTGCCCCATAGGGTGTCAGAACAATTAGATTCGTCAATACATAAGCCTAGCTCATGTAGCCACTCAATTAGTGTGAGCTGTTACTATTATATGTAATCAATTCTCCAAGCACAGATTATTTAATAATAAAGAAAATTAGCCAGGAAGTAAAAACCACAGAAGAAGGCTAATGACAAACTTTAAAATAACTATAGTGAGAACTATAGTGTTTCTTATATAGAATAGTTATGTTCAATCAATTTCACAAAGAATTGTTTCAGATATTTCAGAGGAAGTAGGGAAGCCATCCCTTCCACCCCTTCCCTCGCCCCCTCACACAGAACACCTAAGCAGCAATTACACAACACAATAAAATAATAAACACAGTCATATTAAGAGCACTTTGATTACTTCTTCTTGGCTGCAATCTGGAAGCAATTGCTACCTAGGGCAGGCAGTAAAACTACAAGCGTCTATCCTGGAGAATCGGACAGAAAGCCTTGGGTAGGGCAGACTTTCCTTTCTAATTGCCTTCCGTGGAATTACCACTGTACATTATTATAAGGCATGTGTCTCTTCCAAAAACATTTTTCACAGAAGAAAATGGAAGCAACCTTGCCTGGCCTTGAGAGTTTACAAGGCTTGAGGGAGAGTTGGGAAGTGGCTAATTTCATGTTCCCATCAGACACAAAATGGATTAGAAGAAAACAAGGGAGGAGGAGGAGACGATGGAGATTAAAGAATCACACAACTTTAAAGGCCAAGAAGTGCAGGGAGGGAACAGCCAACCCTTTCAGGTTTCATTTTTTGGTAACAGATGTTTTTCTTACCGTTCCAAATCTAATAGCCTTTGGTGCAGTAAAGATGGAATAGTCGAAGGCAGAAAAAGAAAGCCAAAAAGGAAGGAAGGGAGTCAGGTCGGCAACCCAATGGGTCCCTCCTTCCCTGCTTTCCCACGCTAGCTTCTGCTGCTGGGGACGGGCGCTGTGCCCTGCCACCTTGCTCTCCTGACGGTTCTCGGTTCCTGCTTACACTAGCCGCTTGTCTACAAGCAGTCCTCACCAGGAAAGCAGGGGTAATCGGGCCCATCCTTTAAACATCTTCATCCTATTACTTTCATAATCAGTTTCTAATGTTCTGTTCGATAGACAAGGGGCCGACCAGACAGCTGCTCGGGCCGTGGAGCTATTCTCTGTGCCATTGATCGCAACGACAAAAATCAATCCTGGCTAAGGAGAAAGAAGTTAAAAATAAATTGCAGGGATTGATTTTTGTTCAGACCTTCTGACTCCCAGTTTAGGATGGGGAAAGGAAGAGTGCGCCTGGATCCACCAGGCATGCGACCACTTCATGGGCCCCAGTCCTAAAAGCTAAATCTGGGGATATTTTACCCACACACAGGCATAACTTTCTGTCAATTTATGTTTTTATATTATTTTACTTTTGCTTCCTAATGACTATCAGAGATGAGAATCCATCTAAACTGTAGGCTCCCAGGAGAAGAGGACTGGTGTTCATCTTGTTCACTACAAAATTTCCAAAGTGGGGCCCCACACTTTGTGGATAGCAGTAACTCCAGAAATATTTGTTGAGAGACTGACTGTCTCTCATATGTATGTTTATTTCTTCATAGATTTATCACACTATCTATTTATTATTCTTATTTATTGCTTTGCTTGTGTATTTTTTCTCTCCTCCACTAGACTATAAACACTCCTATGGCAGGAAGTGTGTTTTTTCTTATTTACATATTTATTTCTTATATCCAACATGATGTCCAGGGATTGTAACTTTCTTATTTACTTTTTTAATTTTTATTTCGTATTACTGCATTATCCCGATATTATGTTCTAAGTAGACGGAAATAGAATGAAGGAGGGAAGGAAGGGTTCAGCAACACTCTTAGCCATATCCCAAATGGCTTTTTTTGATTCTGACATTGGAGAAAAGAGTTGAGGAAATATTTCTGAATCATAGTCCCTTTCCTATATCTGACTAAATGGAATGGCCTACAGATCAAGCAGAATTGTGGAATTTTAGGGTTGGAAGGGAACTCTTGGAGTCATCTCGTCCAGTGGTCCCCAACCTTTTTGGCACCAGGGACCATTTTCATGGAAGACAATTTTTCCACAGACGAGGAAGTGGTGGAGGCCAGGGGATGGTTTTTGGATGATTCAAGTTCATTACATTTATTATGCACTTTATTTCTATTATTCTTATATTTTAATATGTAATGAAATAATTATACAACTCACCATAGGTTGGGGACCCCTGATCTAGTCCATTGCTTTCCAAACTGCGTTTCATGGAGCTCTAGATTCTGCAGAGATGTCTTGGAGGTGTCTCCGAAGGGATGGAGAAGAGGTTGGGTGGGTGGTGAAGCTCAAACAATCCCTTCCCCTGTTTAAACTAGATCCATTCTAACTGTATCTGTTTTATATATTGGAATTTCTTCAACAATTTTGTCCGAAAAGCAGTTCTCCAAGAACAACAACAATAAATTTGAAAACCCTTCTTTAAGGCAATCCTTTCATTTTCCATCAGGAAACTGAGCTCCAGGGAGGAGAGATGATGGCCCCAGATCACAGAGTGAGTTAATGGGGAGCCAGACTCAATCCCAGGAATGCCGCCCCCACCTGCCCATCCCTTGCCACTGCACACTGTCTCCTGCCCCTGAAGGATCTCTTCCCCTTGGAGCGTTGACTGGTCCTAAAGTTGGACTCTGCAAGTAAATCCTCTGCTTTGAGAATTAGCTCGAGCCCTGCCTTCTCCAGGAAATTATCCCTGATCATGTCACGTTCTCATGGATCTGCCTCACTCCAGGGAGCACTCTGTCCTTTAGAGCCCAGCACTTTCACAAAGGCTTTTGAGCAATGCTCAGGGGAAAGGTCAGACTAAACAGTTCCGTCTCCTCGCCAAGACTGAAGGCAAAATGACGACAACCACTTTGTCAGTCGTACAGCCGTCACGTGCCCTCCATTTAGAACAGTACCAGGAGCATGTTAAGTGCTCAATAAATGATTGTTAAATGAATGGATGAGTGAATGGATGAGTGAATCAATGAATGAATCAGTCAATACTTCTGTCTCAGAGAGAACCTATCACAGCTCTGGGTATATAATTGGTTCTCAATCAAATCAAGTTGATTGATTAACCTCTGGCTCTGCCACTCTGAAACTCTAAGAAGCCCTTCTCCTGGCTGACCAGGAGAGGGTTCAGAACCAGATTCTTAAAAGCTGCTTGCAGAAATACAAAATTTTTATTTACTGCATTAGCTAGTGATGCAGTTAAAGGCAGAGCAATTAAAATTTTTAAAAGCTGAAACTCTGAAATTAATATATACTTTAGTTGGAATGGTAATGGGAAGAGAACCGGACTCAATAGTCTAAATCTTTGCCCATGGCCCAACTGGCTTCGTTATCAGCACTGTTGTTTTTGTAGCACTATAATTATCTTTAATAGGAGCAGGCCCCAGAAAAGGGATTAGCTTAGCAGAGGGGCTGGGGAGGACTTGCCAGCGCTTGGGGAAGGGGGATAAGGAGACTCAGCTAGGTCATGACTCAACAGGTCCTCCAAGCCCTGGAATGGGATGCAAAAGAAGCCTCTCCCCTGATCCGAAACACACCATGGAATTGGAAAATGCATGGCAAGAGGTACAAGGCAAGGAGGGAAGGGCCAGAGGAGAGCGGAGCTGTGGACGGTAATGATGATGCACCGCGCTGCCATCCAGTCCCCACGTGGCATCCCGGATGAGTGTTTGAGTAAATCCTCTAAGTGCATCTGAGGGACAGCTCTCAGAGCTGTGGGCATGATGACATCGTACCAAATCCCATTAAGCCTTTTTTTGAGTAATGATGCAGAAAGTTTCTGATGTGAAACAAAATTGAAACGGAGCCTAACAAAGTCCACTCGACAGGGAGTGGAGCGAGGCTTTCCTACCCCTAGTTTTCACTAAGACTGGGGCAACATCTGCCTATTTCGCTTTTACGGTCATCCAGCAAAGTTTCTGGGAACACCAGCTACTTGGTGTTAATGGGAAGAAAAATGAAATGAAAGATAGATTATTGTCCTCTTTTGTCATCTTTTACAAATCCAGATAGCCCTGAGGTCGTATCCTATATCCTGCCATTTCCTGAGCTACAACAAATAGGGTGATTCTCTAAACTTCACTAAAACTTGGTTTCCTCTGTGGAAAAAATAAAGATGATAATGTCTGTCACATTGAGATCCCATGAAGATTAAAGATTTTTTTACTTTATTTTATTTATTTTTGGAGACAGAGTCTCACTGTGTGGCCTGGGCTAGAGTGCCATGGCATCAGCCTAGCTCGCAGCAACCTCAAACTCCTGGGCTCAAGTGACCCTCCTGCTTCAGCCTCAGCCTCCCAAGCAGCTGGGACTACAGGTGTGCACCACCACTCCAGACTAATTTTTTCAATATTTAGTTCCTTGGCTAATTTTTTTTTCTATGTTTATTAGAGATGGGGGTCTCACTCTTGCTCAGGCTGGTCTCGAGCTCCTGACCTCAAGCGATGCTCCTGTCTTGGTCTCCCAGAGTGCTAGGATTACAGGTGTGAGCCACTACGTATGGCCATAAAGTTTTAATACATAAAATATACACGTGCCAGACTTAAATTTGGCACTAAATAAACGTGAGCTCTTTGTTCAGCTTGCTTCTGATGGGTAACATTGGTGGTGAAGCTAGGTGGGAAGAACATTGTGGAGAATCACTGCAGAATGCAGATTTCCAAATAGTAGAAGAGATTAAGAATATGTAGCTGATCTCGGTCCTTTGAGCTAAAGATAGAACCTCTTGAGTCCCTTGGACCACATCTGCCTTCCTGACCAGGACTCACAGGCTACTGGATGATCAAACACCGAGAGTGCCGCCCTTCCTGTACAATGCATCGCACAGCATGCGCACAACCACCCTTCCTCCTCATGCCAGTGGAGACACCGCCAACGAGAGCAGCTTTCCTACCAGCCCACAATAACACAGCCTTCCATGGAGCTATTACCAATTACGGAGAGGTGATACACAAAATGAAAACAATTTAATACTCTTAAGCTAGACATATCCCATTCCTGTAATATAAAGGCAAATGATTACTTTAAAATACGTGGAAAATTACAGAAACATTTTTTAATATTAAAGGAAAACATTCCCTGCTACATTGGCCTAGTTAAGCAACAGGTATGGTAACTTCCCCGGAGCCTCATTAGATCTCCTGGAAAGAAAGACATCTTAGTAATTGATTAGGGACATGCACAGTAAAGCTCTGAATGGGGTGGAGAGATTGCCATGCCTAAAGGATGGAAGGGCATCCTATAAATAAAGACCCCTCCCTTAGCCTCCCTGTCTGTGCATTAAGCTGAGAGAAGCAGGGGACGTCAGGGCACCTTCAGCATTTGGATGGTAACTGACGCTCTCAGTGAATGGCACGGAGTCACTCAGAGAGAGGGTAGGAGGTGAACAGAGAAATGGGATCTAGAAAGCTCACTAAGAAAAACCCATATTTAAGAAGTGGGCAGAGGAAGAAGCTCCCATGTAGAAAGTAAGATGATACTGGATGGTGCGTTATCAAGGAAGTCAATGGGAGGAGAGTGCTTCAAGAAAGAAGGAGCAGTCAAGAGACTCAAATGCCACAGACATGTCAGCTAAGTTAATTATTGAGAAGCATAGTCTAGATACAATTCGAAGATATCTTTGACGAACTTGGCAAAAGCAATTTCAGTGGAGGGGCAGAGGCAGACGTCAGTCTCAAGTGGGTTACAGAGGGAAGGAAATGAGAAAAGGGGATCATGAGTACAAACAGTGCTCCAGAAATGTGTCTGTGAATGAAAGATGGGACATTTATAGAGAAGGAGAGAAGGACTGAAAAAAATTTTGTTTTGTTATTTAAGGATGGTGGATATTTAAAAAAACCATCTAAATATTGATGGAAAGTCTGAAATAGGGATGGATAAGCTAAAGACATAGGGGAAAGGAGGATGATCAACAGTGCCAGGTCCCTGGGAAGATAGAAGAGATGGGACTGGGTGTTTGGGTTGAAGAATCTCATTCATTTGAGTATGAGAATGATGCCTTCTACTTTATTTACATTGTTCTCTCTACCTGTAATGCTGGATACACAGTAGGGACTCAACAAATATTTGAGAGTCTTGCAAGGTTGCCTTGAGTTGAGTTCCCCCCAAAAGTAGAGCCTGAAACAAGGGCTTTTATGTAGGTAGTATTTTATTTTGTTTTTGGAGGGATGATGTGTGAACAGGAGTGGTGGAACTGGGATATAGGAAACAGGGGGAAAGAGAAAGCCATCCCAGGGTGCATTTCCAAACTGATTATCATTGTGAGCAAGTGAGGCTCAATCCAATGTGAGAGTCTCTGAAAACGTATATGGAATGAGGCTCAGAATCGTCCACCCAACACTGGAACAGATGAGTACTTCATCCACTAGCTCCTGACTCCTATTGACCAAGTTGTCCCAGAGGGTCTTGATACCTTCAAGGCTTGTGTCCACACTGGAATAACTAAAGGGTCTGTTACAAGCACCTCACTTGGAGAGCAATCGGCCCTGGAACAAAAAGCAAGAGATCCACAGTGCAGTTGAGCAAGGTGACAGCAAGCAGCCTCCATGCACAGCTAGTTGCTAAGGCAAGCGAGAGCCAGAAGCATGTGAGACGTTCGACTCAAAGGTCAACTAAATATCATTATTTCCCAATCAGATCACTAATTTGTGTTTATTCATGGAAGTATTTCAAATACTACCAGCAACATTTACACCAAGCCACTAGGAAATGATTACATGCATACGAGACACATCCCAGCTATTTAAAGAGCCTCCATTTATGCTGGCCGTTGAAAACGCTTTTACTTAAGATTCTGAAAGTGCTTTAAGACTATTCACCTGAAGATGTCTTTATTGAATTTCTTTTGAAGATTGTCTCCGTAACTCCTTAATTTTCCTTTAAACTCCTGTGTCGTAAATGTGTCCCTAATGATGAAATTGCTATTTATTTAACATTCACAATCTCTCCCATTAAGACCAAATTAACATCATTTAAAATATCACCAAATAGCTTTTCTTTGAATAATTACACTCTATTAATTTCTGCCTCAGGGTTTTTTTCTTTCAGAAAGATAATAATTTATTAGGGATACAGTAGCAACACCATAGAGGCTTTTTCACCTCCCATGAGGCTGCATAAAGCAGGATCTGCCACGAAGTATCAAAATCCAGGTGAGCTAAGGCCCAAGATGCTACAAGAGTCTTGAAAAGGTGATTAAACCTCAGAATATCTAAAGCCCCACATACATCAATAGAAGTTGTTTTCTTTGATAACCAGGACTATTGAAGCTACATAGGAAGGTTTTTATCATGTACGTATGCCTATACATGAGTTAAATCCATGAATAATTAAAAAATGAATTGAGAGAAAAGATTTAGCAATCTTTTATGTGATGGGCTTATAAAAATCCTTTAAAGAGGATGTGCATACACAAAATAGCGAGGCTGACTTTCGCATGTGGATTAGTCTCTGGATTCTTGCATTTTGTAGGGCTTTGTAGTTTTCAAAGCATTTCAAAGCCATTATTATCTCCCTTGATCCACATAACAACCTTCCAATTTAGAAAGGGCAAGTAGCATGATTCCATTCTACAGAGATGAGGAAATTAGTGCTCTGAGAGTATGAGTGACTGGTCTAGTGTTTCCTGGCTGGTAGGTGACAGATTCCTGATTACAACCCACGTCTTTAAATTCAGGTCTTTTCCCCACATCAGACCGCTAGCTACTTGAACCGTAAACTTCCCGAGAGCAGGGGCAGCATCTTCTACGTCTGCGTCGCTTCTGTGCACCTGCCGTACTTCTCGGGGGCTCAACAAATACTGTTAATTGGCTACTAATAGTTGTTAATTGCTAGTCCTTTTGGAACACCTCCCAACACTTTATAACAGTACTATTTTTCTATGTTTACACACAACATCCTTAAAAAAACTAACAGCAATTTGTACGCAGGCTACCAAGTGGCTTCACCATGGAGCTGGAATCATCCTAGAACCACTCTGATACTTGCTATTGCTCCACTCTCAGAATCCCTTATTAGAGAGGGGCCTTCCCTCTGGACTACACCTACAGAACACCACTAGGTGTTGAAAGTAGCGCTAGGTAGCAGAGGAGCTACACAACATTACCTGCCCAGTTTGCATCTTTGCAAAGGTTCAGGGAATGACTAGCTGCCCTGGGTTCTATGAGTGGCTGTGGCTGCTACAGCCTCAGGGAGCAACACTCTCCCTGTGGCTTGAATCTGTACAAACCCTCCCAGGCTCAGGAGCACAAGTGTGCTTTTAAGATTTCTGCCCTTTCCCTGTGCTTAGCTCATAAAAATCATCTCTTTCTCCTGAGTGTTCAAGTTGCTTTGCATCATCTCCCAGGGCAACAGAAGACTCACTTAAAACAGTAAGGGAAAACTTTTGTTCTGTGCTGAGGCAACAAAGACGTCAGTGAGCTTGTGGAGAAGGATTTGGCAGGGGCAGGATGACCTTCCTCCTTCAAATGCTCTGCTCTCTTTCCCCCTCTAGAGTACTTTATTTGTATCTTACTTACGGATAAGTATTTTTCTCTTGTGTCGTAGATACTGGCAATATATCAGTATCGTGTCCTTTCTTACGAATACAAATGCATGCACAATGGAAGTTTATTACATGAGTGAATGAACCCTATCGCACTGGAGGCCACCCCCTGTGTCCTGAAGAGAGGACAGGGCAGGGCTTCTACAACCCACTGCAGACACACAGATCTCTGGCTGTGGCTTACGAAGGTGCTATTCTTGTTTCTTACTCACACTCCCTAGTAACCAGGGTATGAATCACATTACTGAGGGAATTTTACTGCGACTACTGCTGAACTACCTCTTTTCCAGGATAATCACCAGAAAAGCTACTCCATAAGGAGAAAAGACAGGATTTTCCACCATCTTGGCTCAGAACACAGAAACCAACTTATCGCTCTCCCCTGGCCCTACAGAGGAAAGCCGATTTCTCTTTTATCCGTGTGGAATGGAGGCATTTCAGTCAGACACTTCTCCATTTAAACAAGGGCTCTTCTGGGAAGGATTAGCTTCTTTTGATTTCACTACAAAACCCCAGGTCTCCAACACAGAAAAAGCACTGAAAGATTAACAAATTTCACAGCTTTCAGTGCATCTCCAGCTCAGCCTGCCCAAGAGCGGGAGATCAAACACTAAGTTCCCCCCATGCAAAGCCGTCAGGATGGTCACCTTTACCTCTTAGTCAACAGGAAAATAAAAGGTGAGGTGGAACCTTGGTGGTCTCTCAAAATTGTAGAGGCTATGTGAGTAGTTTATAGACCTTTCTACCAGACACAAGAATGCGATTGAAAATAATATGTCCAGAAAAAGGAAATTATGATCGGACATAGGGAGCTTTCTTTTTAGAGGGGCAGATGGGACTGGATGAATTTTTTATGCAAAATTAATATGACGGGGAAAGGTTTAATTAATTAATTTAATTAATGAATATCACTGTGAAGTGGTCCAGTTGTGCACACATGAAAAAGCCTCATCTTTGACCCACGGAGCCAGCGGTGCTACACAAAGTCAGTGCTTTTCAAATATTTCTTAGCAACAGGATCCTTTTGCCAAATGAAGGAGCATTAAGAAACCCAATCTACACAGCAGAGGAAAGCAGAGTTGCTCTGTTTAAGGAGATGCCAAGAAGCCTGGAGCCCCACTGGCCCAGACATCCTCCACCATGTTTTGGTAGCTCCTGAGACAAGTTTCCCAAGACCCAAAGTAAAACTGCCAAAAAAAAGCCATTTGACATAAAAGTGTGGGAAAGCATGAAGGATGGACAGGTCTCCTTTTTTGTGAGTTCTTTTTTTTCGTCTCAGAGTTGTGCGTCTTTATTAGCACTAAAACCAAGTGTGAGATATCAATACCTGAAAAAGTTAGAAAATGTAAATGCTAAATCTCTTAAAGTTGTGAAAAACCAACCCCACCAAATCGCCTTGAACCCATCCTGCTATTACTTAACTGCTCAAATGTAGGCATGAAAAAAAAATCTGTCTCTACAAGGCTCCCTTTTAAAAGGCAAACCACTGAGGGCCAGCCAGCCTCCTTCAGGGGAATGCGTAATCCTCAGTGTCCCACTCTGCCTAAGCAATATCCCTCGGAGATGTCACCCTGGAGCTGGACTCAACCTTCACTGCCCTACAGCATCTTCTCCTGAGACCATTCCTTGGTAGACTGGTAGGCAGGACAAGGGCAAAGATCGCCTCCTCTGATGCCCTGATATTGTGCTCAGACAGAACCCGTGGGCTTAAACCCTGGAGAGAAGCTACTCTGTTGGTCTATGGGTTTTCTGCTTTGACAAAACCTTTGGAGTCAGCTTTACTTCAATGAACAGAGTGAAAAAACTTGCCTTGCCTTGCCTGAAGGGCAGATATTGATCACCAAAGCACAAATTTTATTTTCTCCATAAAGCCTACTCTGACCCCCATTTCAATTTTCAAAACTCATGTCCTCCCCCCCAAAAAAGATTAAAAACTGACACTGGTTTCTGAAAATTACTCCAGATGGTTTCCAATATTTTTTTAAAAAATCACGCACATTAAAATAAGCTAAACAAATAAATAAAGGCAGCCAATAATCAAAAATGACCATTGGTGGAGGAGAAAGGAGATAGAATAATAACAATACCATAAAGCTTAATGCAGGGAAGCTCCTAAAATTGACACAAAAAGTAGTTCTGAGCTTTCTAGCAACTATCAAGAGAGAAATACAAAATTATCTAGATTTAATTAAAGGAAATAGAAAAGGTTCACTTCTCTAGGAAAATTTTCAAACTTCATTTCCTACCACAACTATACCTGTCCTTCCATAAAGAGGTCCAGGTGCATTTTGTTCTCTCACTTCTTTAACTTTGCCCACACCCTCCCCTCGGCAGAATGCCCTTTTTCCTTCACTTACTTGACTTGCACTCACAGCCTCCTTTCGAGAAAGCTCGTACTGACCCTCCTCCCAGGGCAGAGTGAAGAGCTCCTTCTCCTCTCTCCAAGAGCAACATGTGCTTTCCACTAATACGCTCTCATCATGCAACATTATAATTGTTTAGCTGTCTGCATTTTCTACTGGGCTGAATGTATTTTAATATATTTAAATGAATGAATATAAAAAGGGCACTGGATAACATATTGGGTAATTCCTGGACAGCAGTTTTATAAAAACACAGAGACATTCCACATATGGTCAATTTCTTATGCAGTGAGCAATTGCCAGTTATCCTAAGTTGCCCTGTATTGTTAGCTGCAGAAACAAGGTTCCCTTGCTTGAAAAAGATAACTACACTCCTTGAGAATAAGGATGGTGTCTTATCTTCTCAGTTCAGTTCATTCCGACAAACATTTATTGAATACCAGTCATTACGCTAAGTGCAGGAGAAACAATGATGAAAAAGACACGATCCTGTTCCTCTTAGAGTTTGCAGACCTGGCTGCGAAGACATGATACAAATGGACAGTCAGCACAGGAGCTCGGCCCAATCCAGGCTGAGGATGTCAGGGAAGACTTCCTATAGGAAGTGCTGCCTATCTTGAATTTTAAAGTATGAGTCTGTCTGGCAAAGGGAGCATTCCAAGCAGGAAAAAAATACAATAAAGGCATGTGAGGCAAGAAATGGCATAGTGTGTGCATGGAGACTAAAAAGGTTTATGTTTGTTGAAGGGTAAAATAAAACAAGGAAGGTATATGGATGGAAAGCTGTGGTAGGGAAGGAATTCACATGAGGCTTATGGGGTAGGTAGGATTCAGATCACAGAGATCTTTGCAGGCAATATAAACGAAATTGCATTTCACCCTATAGGCGATAAGCAATCACTGAAAGGTAGGAATGTTGATTTTTATTTTAAATAAATGACTTTGGAAGCAGTGTTGTGAATGGAATGGGGAGTACTGATCTGGGAGAAGGAAATCAGCAAGCTACTGCAATATTTCAGAGAATACATGATGAGGTTACGAATGGTTTTTAGTAGCCAAGTAATGATGGTGCTTTTCCCTTTTCTTCTCGTAAACCACCCTGAGCAGCAAAGAAAACCAGAAAAAGAAATGCCAACTCTATACTCAGTGACAATCTAACCCTGAAACACAATACATATGTGGGAAGGAAGTCATATATATGTTTATACTAGGTGGTTCTGCCTTATGAGAAGAGCCCACTCACAGAAAAATAATCTTGAGTCACATGGAACTTCACAGAGAACCAACGATGATTCTTGTCAAGCTGAAATAGAGCCCTGATCTAACACCAAAATGAACTTCCTCAAATAGTACATTCAGGAAGAGCTCATGGCATTAAAAATAAGCAGTAGTTAAAAATATAAAGACAAAAGAAAACAGTGCAAGAATGATAAAATAATACAGCAAAATAAAAGAGGGAAAAGGATAGGAAAAACAAACAGCAGACATAAAACATGCTTCCATGGAGCAAATAAAAGTTGTGATTGCATTGCTATGACTAAAATAACCTGTTTGATGAAGAGATCACCTCTATAAGAGAAGAGTTTAAAGTAGAAATACAAGACCTCAGGGAAGATATGTTGAGACAAAATATAAGCTGGCAAAGCTCAGAAAAGAAGTTAAACAAAAACAGCAAAGGAAGGCAAAAGGGAGCCTGGACACTGATAAATATCATTCAAGGATGACATAAGTAAGACTGTTGCTATCTCATTTTGCTCAGGGAGTTAAAATGGGTTGCGGGTGGGAGGAAATGATGGCTCTCTTTTGTCTTTCCTATCAACTGTATACATCCTAGATATCCTGGAGGAAGAGAGCCAAAACAATGAAATTAAAATAATATATATATATTTCAAGATATAAGTCACAGAAACTTTTGAGAAATTAAAAATGAAGGAAAAATTAAATATATTCATATTTAATGAAAAAAGATTCATATCCCAGGGAAAAGAAATGACATAGTATGGCCAACCATAAAGCATACACTAATAAGTAACTGTATTCAAATGTAAAGAACAAAGGACCTCAGGTATCCAAGTTAAAAAAAATAAAAACAAAAAACAAACAAATAAAAAAACAAAACAAAACACTTAAAAGAGAAAAATCTGAGACTGGCCTGACATGGTACCATTCAGGAAGTTAACAGAGTAAAGTTCTCATGGAAAGAGAATGATGCACACATTTTATACCGTGAGAAATAATGTTAGAGTATAAATGGAGATAAACATATTTTCAGCATTCAAGAATTAGTCTTTCTAAAGGACAGACTTCGGACAACCAAGAAATAAATGTGAAAATACAGGAAAAGCACTGCCGAGACAGGTGAATGCATCTGCCTGGAAAGCTAAGATCAAGATAAACGTGTGGATGCTGGTGCACAAGCCCAGCACGATTTAGTTAATGAAAACTGGACTTGGAAAGTGGGGACAGGGCGGGAGGTCACAAACGCACACTAGTTTTTCAGCTTTCTTCAGCAGTGCTTTATAAAATATTTAAGTTTAACAAAATTATATTTGAAATAGTAAGGCAAACACTAGGAAATAGTATAATTATTCAAAACTGAGTGGTGGAAGAGAAGGGGAGAAAATAGAAATATACTAACTTTATAATTGTTCACAACAGGAAATCAATATACATTGTCCAAAAATCGAAGATTCAGTTATGTTACAAAGTTACACTCATGAAGCTAAGCAGTTAGAACAAAAATATAAATATTCAAAATTATCAAAGAGATACATAGGAAAATAAAGAAAACAGACCATATGATGAGAGGTGTTTTTTTTAACAAACAAACATATACTGTCAGAACTAAGACATATCTGTCATATCTATCAATGCAAATGGCCAAACTCCCCTGTGAAAAGGAAAGGACTCATTAAATACTTAATGGCCAACTGATTTGTATTTGCACCTGTACTATGGGTGGTTGTCTACCTGCAACCCACTGGCATTCTTTTACTTCATTGCAATCTTAGCTGATTGAGAGCCACAGATTAAATAGCATGTGTCGATTTGATGATTAATGAAATCTAATGTCTTTCTCAGGTTTGTTGTCCTTTCGCATTATTTGGGGCATGTTAATTCACTGCTTTCCATCTCATTGACAGTGAAAAACAAAGTCTTTAAAATGGCCTTCGGGGTTCTGTGGGATCTAGCACCCTCTACCTTTCAGGCCTTTTCTCTGATTTCCCTGGCTAGGTCTCATTTGCTGGCTCCTGCTCATCTCCCTGTACTCTAAATATTGGAGTGCCCTAAGGCCCAGTCTTTGGATCGTTTCTGTTTTCTATATATATTTACCTCCTTGGTGACTTCAATTTTGTGGTTTAAAAATACTGTCAATATGCTCACAGCCTTGCAATTTATAAACTCACCTGCAACCTTCCC
Source organism: Avahi laniger (assembly GCA_963575035.1). Classification (NCBI taxonomy): domain Eukaryota; kingdom Metazoa; phylum Chordata; class Mammalia; order Primates; family Indriidae; genus Avahi; species Avahi laniger. The sequence goes on along the minus strand of CAUYSK010079417.1, from coordinate 9,598 downwards.
ACCTCCCCACTCCTAAACCCAGACTCAAATCTCTAACTGCCCACCCCACCCCCATGTGGGGCTCGAGGGAGCCAGGGCTGGACACACCTGGCTCTACGTTCCCCTCTGGCTGTGCTGTCTTCTGCCAACCTCTCCCCCATTCAGTACTCAGTGAGGCCTTCTCAGGTCTTCCTAACTAAAATAGCAATACCTTTCTATCCCCAACATTCACAGTCCCTGACTTACTTTTATCCATAGCATTGGTCACCATCTGGTATATGTTGTAGATAGATAAACAGACAATAGTAAAGGAGAGATTAAACAACAGAAAGAAAATATTCACATAACACTGTTTCCAGGCATTGTTTTCCTGCTTTACAGACAGCATTAATAAACATAATCCTCCCAGCAACCCATGAAGTGGGTACTACAATTATCTTCTTTTTATAGATGAGTCAAATGAGGCACAGCTCAAGGTCACACAGCTAAGAGTGAAAAGCCACACTCTGAAAAAACACTGGTGTTGGACTCTAAACTACATGTTCTTAACCATTACACTTCATAGCTTTTCATATCTATGTATATAGGGACATATATATCATACACATATTTTTTCCTGTCTCCCACTAGAATTAAGCACCGCTAACAGAGAAACTTTGTTGTGTTCACTGTCTTAACCCCAGCACCTAGTACAGGGAACCTCACGTGTACTAGGCAATAAATTGAACTTTATTGAATAATGGAACCTCATATATCTTTCAAACAAAATAAAAATTAATGCTGATTAAAAAAAAAAACTTCTGTTTCTTTCCCATATAATAAAAAAAGAAATGTTTCAGGATAATTTTTTTTAAAACTCTGGATATCTGCTTGCAGAATCCCAGAAAACTTTACGCAACACAAGGAAAAATGAAAACAAAAATATGAACATTTTTATTTCTAAGTCATATTTCCCAGAAACAATTCTGCCATGTTCATCATTATATACAGCATTAGCATTAAGGTAAGGGCAATCAGATTGGTAAATTCATAAATCACCTCTGTGCTTATACTTAAAAAAAAAAATTTAAGTAGAAACAAAGAGGTAATAGCCTTACGTGGGGACCACAACAAAGGCAATGGAATGAAAGGAAACACTGGAGAAATCACTATAAGTGATATTTTCAGAGGCTGTGGATTCATTTAATTTGGTGACACAGGTTAACCTTCAGGTTTCTATCTTGAGTGACCTGCAGAGGGTTTTGCCACCAATTTTGTGAGGGCCAAGGGTGACGTGTTGATTGTTTTACCTGTGGAACATCCACATTGGGATGCTGAGATGGTTATTAGACATACATGTCTGCAGTACATGGTAGAGGTCTCAGCTCACTGACTCGAGAGTCATCAAAACAGGGAACTGGTACTCAAAACCATGGCATTGCTCAGGGAGAGAGCCCTGGCTACAAAGAGAAGCAAGCCAAGGGCAGAAAGCTGGGGAACGCCCAGAGCAGTGACTAGCATTACACATTGTGCAGTGTACGTGTTCAATAAATCCTGTGAATAGGAGAATGAGGGTGTCATTGACTTGCCAGGACTTAGAAACACAATTCTGAGATTCTGGCTTCTAATCAAGCTGAGAAACAGGGATTTTTGAAGCCACAGAGACTTCCTCCCTCAAGACAGATTTTGTGTGGCTAGCTACTTTTCCTGTATTTTACTAGACCTCAAAAATCTATATAACTAAGCTGTAGGAAGAAGTACTGCTATAGCCACAATCTGTCAATACAACAAGTAATCATTGAATACCCTTGATTTGCAAATATATCTTGTTAGAGTTGAGACTTCGGGGCAAAATGTGTGTATAAAATATTGTCCCTACTCTCAGAAAGTGTAAAATGCAATTTGGAAAGAAGACAAATCAATCGAGATTTAATAAGCAATGGCTCCTAATAGCTTGTGTGACAACAAAAATTGTATAGACCATGAAGCTGCAGAGTTCAGAGGAGGGCGAGTGACACTGAGCTTGGAAGTTCATGGAACGTCTCCTAGAGGAGATGGGATTGATCTGGACTGAAAGACCAGGGGTCAGGAACAGAAGGTTGTTCAGGTGCATAGGTCTGAGCAAACTCAAGGAGGTTTCAAAGTTCAATTTTCCTGTGGGAAGTAGTTTGCAAAACAACTGAGAATAGAAGAGTGGAAAGGCAGAGGCGGGGAAATCAAAGTCACCATCCAATGCCAAGTTTGAGTTGTCACACTCACACTCTGCCAGTCATTTGGTGGAGCATTTTTGCTTTATTTTGGACTTCCTTCCAGTATGTAGCAAAGGTCACAAAACTCAAAACCCAAAATAAGGCTTCCCTTGCCTACCTAGAAATGTGAGTCCCACCTAGTTTTTCCTGAGTCAGTTCTGCAAGTAAGGGATTTGGGACTTGGACATTTGAGGAGGTAGCCAGCACTGGAAAGGAAGGGGAAAATATAGTGAGTTCTAGATTTTTCCAGAAAGGAAATCCTAGAGATGCTTAACTTATTGGGGATTTTCATTCTCAAGTTAGAGAAATCACTTTGGACAGAAATAGAATGTGGCTTTGACAAATTACTTAAAGTCAAGTCTGATTGGAGCCCTCAGCCCAAGACCTAGTCATTTCAAGACAGCTCCGGTGTCACCGATGGCAATCCAACTGAAGGATTCAGTGGGTCACTAAAATCCCCTGCAAAGGATACTGATCCACATAACGTTTTCATCTTCCAGTACATGTCTGGGCTCTCCCTAGGGGACTGGGTCCCCAAAACAAAGGAGGAACAGTGTTCCCACTGCACGTCTGCACAACCTTGGGAAACCCGTCCTTATTTTCCAAACAGACAGCCAACTTCACTTACGCGTCCTCCTTCCCCTTTTGGCTGCACTTTCTGTACTCACCTGAATGAAGATATATTCGTCCTGGACAACCAGGGAACTGATGTCAATGGAGCGGGCAAAGGGCCCACTCCGCATTGTCTCAGCGCATTCCTGGATCCTGCACGTGAGGTAGTGGGCATCTGAAACAGGAGGGCAGAGTGGTGCTTAGACTCGAGAGGAAATGGTGAGGGCGCTCCAGCAGCACACAAGGCTCTACTTCATGGGAGATCAATGAAGTGATTTATAACAACAGTGAGATTTCATGTTTTTGTCCACAAAATTTGTAATAATTACAAAAATGAGAATATCTATTTTAGGCAAGAGAATGGGGAGAGAGTTAATTTCATATCATACTGGGGGAAAGAGTAAATTGGCATAGTTTTATGGAAGAACAAATTTCAAATGACTACCAGAAGTTTCAATGTGCATATCTTGTACCAGTAACTGTCATTCAAGGGCTGTTTTCTAGAGAAAGGCTCATATATTTTCACAAAGTAACAAAGGGAAAGATGTTCATTGTGGCATTGTTCACAGCAGTGAGAAATTAGAAACAGGCTAAATGTCCATGAATTAAAGAACATTTAAATAAACAAAGCTACATACATATCAGAGTACTATGCTGTAATTAAAAGAACATACATATGCAACATGGTAATTTCTCTAAGAGTCACCGCTCCGCAACCTTTTAAAAATTATTTAACAGCATGTAAAGTATGATCCAATTTATGTTTTGAAAAAAACTTATCTTTATAAATATATAGGTTTTTGCCACAACTTCACAGAAAATAAGTTTTATAAGATACATATAACATTTAGTTATGATCATTTTTGGGGAAAGAAATGGACTTAGGACATAGACAGAATTGGAGTGAGGCCTTTGCTTTTTACATTATATACATCCTTATGATTTTTACAAGAAGAATGTATTCACTTATTACTTATATAAAATTTATAAAACTTGATAATTACTTGTAAAATCTCCTAAAGATATTAACAGCTGAACCCTCTTCCCTCTCCTCAAGCAACCCAAAATATTTATAGCAGCAGCCATAGCGCAATGGGGCATCTTTGGCTCTAAAAGGCATTTTGATTATGTCTACAGGGTCCAAAAAGAGAGTCCTTTTGGTTGTTTGCCCCTTACAAAAGCTACAGGTGAGTCTCTGTGATGAAACCACTGTATACATTTGCTTTAAAATATGGTTATTATTCATTCAATGGAACTTAAAAATAAATGCTCAAAATGGAAAGTAGGAATCACTTCAAAATTAAAAATGAATCAATCTTTATCACCTAAAACCACATGTATTATTACATATATCTACCTATGCAATTATTACCTTGTGCACGTACATATGTGTACAGAGGTGTCAGGCTACAGTGGAGGGGTAATACACAGTAGAGATAAATAAAGAAAAAAAGGTTTAAAGAAACAAAAGTTTATAACAATTGAATTTAAGATAAAGGTATTTTAAATTATCACTGTTTCTCTTTAATTAATTTTTTTTTTTTTTTGGAGACAGAGTCTTGCTTTGGTGCCCAGGCTAGAGTGCCGTGGTGTCAGCCTAGCTCACTGCAACCTCAAACTCCTGGGCTCAAGCAATCCTACTGCCTCAGCCTCTGGAATAGCTGGGACTACAGGCGTGTACCACCATGCCCGGCTAATTTTTTTCTATACATTTTTAGTTGTCCAGCTAATTTCTTTCTATTTTTAGTGGAGACAGGGTCTCGCTCTTGCTCAGGCTGATCTCGAACTTCTGACCTTGAGCGATTCTCCCGCCTCAGCCTCCCAGAGTGCTCCTTAATTAATTAATGGATGGATTCAACAATTCTTGTGCACATACTATATACTCAGTATCATTTGGGTATTAGCAATACAGAAAATAATGAGACCGTTAATTCTAAAAGAATCTGCTGTCTAGGAAGGGGCTTACTCATATGTAGCTATTACACACATTAATTTGTAAACCTGATGCTAATTTAACAAGAAAACGTTTTGATGAGAAATTAATTCGCTATGTGCTATACACACCTACTTCTCGAATGCCTATATTTGAGTGATGCCCATCTGCTTTCATAACCATAATCCAAATATATTTAATATTGGGTTCATCCTATTAGCAGCCTAATCATCTGCCCAGTAGCTAAAGCCCTTAAACTTTTCTTTCTTCTTCAACCCATACAATCCTGTCAGTTCCTAAACCTTAGACTAAGAACCAATTCTGCCTCTGACGTGTCTCCAGCGTCTCCTCACTTCTCTCCATTGCCCGTGCCACTTGCCTGGGACACTTCCTTGTCATCTGTGCTCCTGTTGCACACCTTTCACAACTAGGGTTCAGGTGGATGAGGGATCAGAACCTGGGCAGACCTGAGGCAAGGAGTCAGGGTCATCTCTAAAACCGAAACCTGAGCAAACACCTCCCTGCATCAAAACCACCAGCAGGGCTGAGTGCCCTGGGACAGGGCCCAGATATCTTCCTATGACAGAACGTCTAATACACTCAAACGCCTAAGGAGCCTGACAGGTCACGGATAAGAGTAAATGAGCTGGGGCGAGATGAGAAAGGGTGGCTGCCCCAAGGTCTCCAGGTCGAGGATGGCAGAGAGGCGGCGGGGGTCACAATCAGTGGCAAACGCTCGCCTCTTTGAAGGGGGAGCTGCTTCTCAGCTCAGTTCAGCATTCGCATGCAGGAATAAGACCTTCTGAGTTTCTAAGTAGAGTCAAATGCCCCTATTTTTTTAATGTAAAACTTCCTGATTTTTCAAAAGTGACAGCTAATTTAAATTTCACAGATGACGTAGGCCAAAGAAAACAAGCCTACATTCCAAATGGGACCCCAGAGCCACTCATTTCTTATCTCTGCTCTGTAATTTGGCCACGACCTATCTTCCCAGGAAAGGAACAGACCTTCCTATCCCCATTCCCTGACCCTGTAGCGAGCCCAGTTTGTCCAGCATTCTTTAAGCGCAGTCTGCATCCCTTCCTCTTTGTTCACAGATGAAGCCAAGAGTGGCCTGGTTTTCCACTGCTGGCTGAGAGGAAAGGGGAAGGAAGGCAGGAAGCCCAGGCCGTGCTTTGGAGCACGTTGCCTGCCCACCAGGAATACTCTTGGACCCACATAGTCTTAGTAATTTGCTCCTAGAATAAAGCACCAAAACACAGTGAAAAGCTGCAGTAAATACATGTAAAGAAGCCACAGGTTTGACGTGACAACCTGCTTCCTTCTTACCAGCCCGTGTCGCAGACAGCTCCCTGCCCTGGTAATCAAAGGTGCGCACGGAGGGACTCCTGCTTATCCCCACGCACTGGCTCATTCTCCCCTGGCCATTTAGTACTCACTCTCTCATTTGGGCACTTTGAAAAAAAAATCAAGTATTTTCAAGGCCACCCAAACAAAATCAAAATCTACCTAAACCTTGGCCAGTGGCAGGCACGATGTGCCAAACTCATTCTACTTGTTGGCTCTCTCCCTGCTTGTCACTGCCCAGCATGGAATGAAAGGTCCAATTTAACAAGAAGGCAGCACTAGAATGAGTTTTTGAAATCACTTAAAATTTGGGGGCCTTATAGTCTTCAGCTGGACTCATGTACTGAAAATCTCAACACTTTTATTTTTTAAAACATAGAGATACGGTAAGTGATACAGTCCCCTCTGCCTGGTAAGAACCCCAACTAGGGCATATAGGGGAACTAAATTATCAGGCAGGCCTGACAGCCAAGCAGAAAGTGGGGGGGAACTGTGGGTGTCAGGGGGGCAGGGGACACCATTTGGATCAAACCTCACATTTGTAGAAGGCCTCAGATTTGAACTTTGGACATTACTTCCAAATGAGGCTGGATACAGTTGTAGAGATTCTATGATGAAACTCACAAAGATATTTATCATATAACTTAAAATCCCCAAATAGGCTTCTAACAATTGTGATGTTTTTGTGTTTTTTAATAACACCAGATGCCGGGTGAAATGGAAGTGGTCCAGACCTCCTGAGAACACTGTGGTGTTTGAGAGCAAGGCCTCCAAAGACGGAAAGTGCTGGGTTCGAATCCTGGACTTACTGTGTATGGATTGGCTTTGTCCAAGGAGCAGCACAGCTTTTCATCTGTGAGATGCAGACAATATGGTATGTGCCTCTGAGAAATGTCATCAGGATTAAATAAGATTATGCATGAAAAATGCTTAGCACATTGTGGATACATTGTAACGAATCAATAAATGTTAGCTATTTTTTAATTATGAAGAGAGAGGGAAAGGGATTTAACTCTCAGCATCTCTCATACCTTTAAATTATAATAGGTAATGTTCTGTTTTATTGTGAAGAATCAAAAGACCATGGTATCACTGGTCTCATGGCAAAGTCATATTCTGAATTTATATCACTGTTTACTTTCCTTAAGCACTGCGAGCGTTCAGACAAGAAAAAAATGTGTCTGAGCTGGAAAAACCAAGGAGGACTTCAAGGAGGAGGCAGCCCTTCAGTTTAGCCTGGATGGGGAAGTATGCTACATGAGAAAGAAATTCTTGAAAAAGGGAGTGAAAACTGCATGAAGACTTTTATTATATGTAGGCAAACCTCATGGAACACACTATATAATTGCATGTTAATGGCTTATGTTTGACTAATCCTTATTCTTGAACTTTCATTTTCTATCCTCCCCTTCAAAACATTCTCAAAAGAAAAACTAGAAAGACTGGACAGTATGAAGATCTCATTTGGATATTCCTGTGGAAAAACCACAGAGTTATTTCCTAAATGGCTAATCCTCATAATTAACATATTTCTAAATGTTAAATGTCTTCCTGATGCATTTCTCATTGCTCCACTTACAAAAACTAAAAGTCAAAGGCTTTGTTCCCTGCATCATGAATAAAGGATTCTGCTTAGAAACTTCAGAAATATCTGGCCCTATTTAAAACTAGCTCCATTGCTAGCAGGACCTTTGGGAATGGTGAGAACATCTCCTAGATGGAGCCAGCCCCCATGCTTTCCTTGGACCAAGGATCTCCTACGGTGAGTAGGGCTGCCTCACATACACTGATTCAGTCATTTTTTTATTGGACCAAAGTATATGGAGAAGCTACAGGTGTAAGACTCTCCCTGGGCTTCTAGGAAGCAGAGAGCATAAGACAGGTCCTTAATCTCAGAGAGATCCAAGTCCAATGACAGAGACAGGACATTCACAAACGGATGTGTCTTGAGATCCATGCGGGGTAGATGATGCTTAGAGAATTGGGGGATGTGGACAGACAGACTGAAACAATCTGACACCCTTAGCCTTCTTTTCTTCCTAAGGGGTTGTATTTCTGCCAGGAGTTTGTAGGGCTCGTGGTGGCAGCCTCTGACCTCTCCACTCAGCAAGGCAAGAGTCTCATCTACATCAACACATTTCACCATAAAGCCCAGTTGGGTTCTGCCAAACCTTTCCAAAAGGGTCAGCTCTTTCCTGGCAGGAATAAAATCTTAACCCATCTTTTTCTCTCCTCAGGCTGACTTTATAAAATCTCAGTAAATGCAAGTTAAACTGAACTGAATTACATTAAAAGCCTCTACATTTTTTGTTATGTTTAATTACATGGTGACTTGTCATTACGTTTTGCCGTTGCCTCTTGCCACCTCAGACAAAAAATACTTTCTTTGATTCACTCAACTCCCATCCCTTCGGGTAATATACCTATTGTGAGAAATTGAAAAAGTGAATTAAAATTGTGAACAAAAAGCCAATTCAGCGCTTTAGGCCTTCTCTTACAGGAATACCCAGGAGCCTTTTGTATTTAAATAAAATTAACTCTCAAATGAATATAAGTAAAAACAAGCCAACTAAAGGTAACTCTGAAAAGTTATTTACCTTCCATATGCATCATTTTTCTTGATTTGGGAGTGCAGCTAACATATTTGAAGACATAGTTCAAAACAAAGAAAGTGATATTGCTACAAATGCCTGATACAGCAATGGAAACATAATAGGTACTGAAACAAACAAAATCAACAAACAAAAAAAGGTATCTGGATCAAATGATAGTTCTACTTGTAGCTCTTTGAGGTATCTCCATATTGCTTTCCACAGAGGTTGCACTAGTTTGCAGTCCCAGCAGCAGTGTATGAGTGTTCCTGTCTCTCTGTGTCCACACCAACATTTATTGTTTTGGGACTTTTTTATAAAGACCATTCTCACTGAAGATAAGTGATATCTCATTGTGGTTTTGATTTGCATTTCCCTGATGATTAGAGATGTTGAGCATTTTTTCACGTTTCTTGGCCATTAGTCTGTCTTCTTTCGAAAAGTTTCTGTTCATGTCCTTCGCCCACTTTTTAATAGGGTTGTTTGATTTTTTTCTTGCTGATTTTCCTGAGTTCTATATAGATTCTAGTTATCAGCCCTTTATCGGATGTGTAACATGTGAATACTGTCTCCCATTCTGTAGGTTGTCTGTTTGCTCTCGTGATAGTTTCCTTGGCTGTGCAGAAGCTACCCAAAGGAACAAAACACATTCTATAAAAAAGACATCTGCACTAGAATGTTTATAGCAGCACAATTCACAATTGCAAAGATGTGGAAACAACACAAGTGTCCATCAATACATGAGTGGATTAATAAAATGTGGTATATGTATACCATGGAGTTCTACTCAGCCACAAAAACAATGGTGATGTAGCATCTCTCGCATTATCCTGGACAGAGCTGGAGCCCATTCTACTAAGTGAAGTATCACAAGAATGGAAAAACAAGCACCACATGTACTCACCATC